>JAHZNP010000933.1:0-31689 GCA_020615345.1 Triops cancriformis
GGGGGGGGGGTTCAATATGCAATTTTTTTGGACACTTGGTCATTCCCTATCTTTCCCATTATAAAATCAAAATTCCGGGGGTGTTAAAACCCCCTAACCCCCCCCTGGCTACGGCCCTGCTCACATATATATTTTAAACAAATGCTGAAAGAAGTCTTCCCATCCTAAATGGATAAAATTGCAAAAATAAAGATGCACTTAAATTACAATATACAAATATAAATGTGAAAACATGGTCGGAAAAAAAACAATAAAACCAACAGGAAAAATGTGAACAACAGTGAAAACACCTTCTCCTGTATTTTCCTAATATGGGTCAGAGAACTGATCATTTCACACCTTCGTGCGCTTAAGGACATTGTATACCGTTCTCTTATGGACGATTATATGGAAAACCCTGCATGGACAATTTTGCATTTACCACTCAATGTTCCTTAAGTTAATCTTTACAGTAAAGTTCTAATGAATAATCCCTAGAATCTTAGGAAAAAGGCAAATACAATTTACAATTGTAAATTGTAAATTGGAACTAGTTTATTTTCCCAAAAATTCTTAATTTTCAGAATTTCTCCACACTAGTTTTCTAGGTATTATTAGTTTCAACATTTGGTCAACAAAATATTTAGAAATACGCAACAATTATTGAAAAATCGTCAACGCAGTTTCCTCTTTTCTCCCATTTAGTCAATGTAAAATAAGAGAAAAGGTATACAGTAGCCTTAAACAGCTCTTATGTGCCGTACATTGGGGGTTGAAGGAGTCATTAAAACGCGCGGAAGGGGGGAATTAAAGGAAAGAGGTACGAGAAGAGTGTAAATGAACATTCGGAATGCTTGGCTTTTAAGGTGTTCCCTTGTATGGGGGGAGGGGACGTGAGAAGGGTAAAAGTGAAAGACGGGTGGAGGGTGAAAAGCGTCAACGAATTTCGCAAGAAGCGTAAAGGGGCTTTTAACTCGCTCCCTCTCTCCCCTTTCGAGCTTGTGTTCATTCTTTCTCGTCTCATTTACATAACGATCCCATCCTGGCGTCTCTCCCCTCCTCTCGTCCTCTTTTCTTTCGTTAACCCCCACATCCGTCGCGCTTCATTACAGAGCGAGAAGGGCGACGAAACGTGACGTGTTCATGGGGGGTAAATCCGTACTAAAAAAAGCTTGAAAAAAACGGAATAATAGGAATAAAAGAAAAAGAATAACAACCTTCAAAATTGCTCGTTTTAATAACACCCACCGCCTTTTTTTCCTGATGGAAAAAGGGAAATATTGTGGTATTCAAAAGAGGGAGGGGGATACGAGCGAGAGGAAGAGGCGTTTGACACTTGGCAAAGGATTTGTGACAAGGACTTAATTAAGCCAGAAAGCTTCTTTTCTTTTTTGTATTTGCGTTCCCTCAAGCGGGAAGAGATTTTTTTCATCCTAGGTTGAGTTTTTTTGTTTTTTATACCTTTCTCTCCGCCCCTTTCGCCTTTTAGTTCTTTCTTTTCTTCGCCCATGTTACGGCTTTGGGAGCTAAAGATCCTTCCGTTTTCTTCCGGGTAACTCTTTCCTCATTTTTTATTTTTATTTTTTATTTTATTTTTTAAAGTAAAATAGCGTTTTGAGGTTGGTCGATGGTGCGTGTCTGTCATGGTGGTCAATTGTTTGGGGGTTTACGGTGCAGCTTCATTCACACTGTAACCAACTGGTCTATTAACCACGCCCCATTGTGCCAGCCAACGTCAGTTTCGTCGCGGTTTCCCCGTCTTCCAAACCCGGTATACCTAACCACACATTAGCAGGTCAGAATTTCTTTTTTTAAAGACTTTTTTAAGCCCTTAAGGCCTTCGTCGTCATTCCTCCCGTAGGAAAAAAGATTGTTGAGTATAAATTCTCAAGAATGTGCCTCTTTATGTTGGAGGAATCCAAGCGTGAAGTAAATTTCCCCTTTCGGAGTGGGAGGCCTATCCCATCTTTTCGTTCCGCCTGGTTGTCAATGGAGCAAAGAAAACCACAAGGGATTTTCTCATTCAAGGAGAAATCTCTGTTAAGATGTTGCTCTTGTCAAGGAGCGTTCAAAATCGATACAACTCCAATTATGGGAACAAATCCTTTCCGAAAGACTAGTAGCTGTAGACGGTGAGACTGGGAAATAATAGGATACTGACTTTAGAATAGATTTCGGTTTGGGGGAGAACAAGGTTGTGGCGCATTTCTGTGAGATAATCACCTTCTTTTTGTTTCTACGTACTAGCTACAACAGAGCTTGGGTAGTTAGGACAAACGTTGATCTTATTCCTTGCATTTTCTTCATAGTAGGGTATTGCCGATCTCATTTGACTACTTCCCACTTTTAATTGTGTACCTTTTTTATAGTTGGTCTTTATAATATTTATTATCCAAAAATAAGTACTTTTAGCGATGATTTTATATAGAGTGAATAGAACAAACATCTCAGGTAATTTTTATTTGATTGAATGTCCTGTTGTTTTATAAGGTTTATATTCTATTATTAGTTTCTGCTCTGAAAAAGCATAAACATTTTCACTACTCTTATGGTGCACCAAGCGTTCGCTAAGTATGTCAATTACTCCAAAAAATTATGCGGCTTAACACGCTAAGAAAAGAGGCTGTAATTGCAGTAATTACCCATTGACTCTTGTTTGCTAGTAGACAAAACAATGCGAAACGTTAAGGACAGCCATATCATGGAATTAGTTAGCACAATTCTTTGTACTGAGGATTTCCTGCTTCCATTCTGTATTTGTTTCGCTGTACGGTGTGTTTATTTGTCATTTTAAGCGTAACGTTCGTAACACAGAACCTTATGACGATCCCAGCAGCTAAGAAGGGGACGAGGGGTGAATTCCAGCCTCTTCTGGTTTCTAAGGGATTAAAAGGTGTCCTTGTGATGCACCGTGTAATGACAATCTCCCCCTTGTCCTTTCCTCCCTCTTTGGTAAAAGCCAACACAAAAGCGGCTTGGAAGAGTCATAGTGCTACTTTGGGAGAGAAAAAAAAGGTGGCAATAAACTCATTGGGATGTCCCCTCTTTTCCTTCCTCTCCCTCGTAGTAAGTTTCACCCACGTAAGGATTAAGCACAAATAACGTTAGCTTGCTTCTTAACCCTTGCTTTGTTTAACCATCCGTCCTTCGTTTGCTGAACTTATTAGGGTGAAATGTTATAAATGATGGAATATTATAAAGGAGGAAAAGCTAGGCAAACTGCGGCTTGGAAGTTTGGTGATGTCGCCGAAGGAAAGTCAAATTAAGTGGAGTACGAGTTTTTTGACAATATATGTATTGCGACATTAAATATTTCACGGTGCGAAAAGAATATATTATTATATTTTCAGCTGTCCTTATTTTATTATTCTTATCGCTTAATTCCAAGTTAGGACATAAGCAACTGCTTGCATTAAAAAAAAAGTTACCAGCGTGAGCATCTGCTCTTTGCTGGCATTTTTATTGACCAGCTTAATACTTAATGTTCTGGAAAGTACATGTACATGATAAAAGAGGGGGAACTATCATATTTTTTCCCATGGATTTATTATATTTCTAATTATTTGAGTAGTAACTCTCTGTACAGACCAAAGCGTCCTAGCTCTCTGTCATCTTTGTATATCACGCTTAGTAGTCCAGGAATTCATGTAGTGTTGGTTTGGTTCCCCATATTTGTTGGTTTTGCTTGCGTTTTCTTCGTTGTTGGGCATGTGTGTCAACTTTTATGTCATAAAAATAGTTAAAGCCACGTATACCGTCCTTCTCTTATGGACGATTGCATTTAAAATTTGCGTGGAGGATTTTGCATTAATCACTCAATGTTTCTGGAAGTAATCTTGACACTAAAGTTTTAATTGATAATCCCTAGAATCTTACGAAAAGATATATTTGAAAGAAGGCCAAGATAATTTATAATTGTTCAAGGAATTTTTCTACTTTTCCAAAATTCTGAATTGCGAAAATGTCACCACGTAAGATTCAAGGTATGATTACTTCTTAAATTTGCTTAAAAAATTATCGAAAAATATGCAACAGTTATGGCGAAATCGTCTACACAGTTTTCTCGTTTCTCTCATTCAGTCAATGGAAAATAAGAGAAAAGGTATACAATAGCCTTTTAGAATTGTTAATCTCTATTTCTTCGATAGTGGCTAATATTTCGGCGACGTCCACAAATTTCAAAACTAAATGTCGGATTTGAATTCCGTTTGCGTTAAAAGAATTCTTTCAAGTGGGTCTAATGAACCTTGCGATGGGACGTTGGAAATTGCCTTTCAGAAAAAAAGCACAAGTAAAGAAGGAAAGAAGTCAAATTAAGTTGGGTACCAGTGATTGCCAATATAAGTATTACGACACTAAATATTTTACGGTGCAGAAATAATATATTCTATTATTTTCAGCTGTCCTTGTCATATTTTTTTATCGATTAATTCCATTTTTTAATTACCAGCGTGAGCATCTTTGCTGGCATTTTTATTGACAAGCTTAATCAAGTACATGGCAAGAGTTGGGGAACCTATCACAAACTATCACATTTATGTTTGTATTTTTTCATTTATTTCACTTCTATTTATTTGAATAGTAAGTCTTCTTAGAAACTAAACCTCCGGACCTCTCTGTCGTCTTTATTTATCATGCTCAGGAGTCCAGGAATTCTCGTGGTGCTGGTTTGTTTGTTTTACATACTTGTTCTATTTAGTTTGCCTTTTCTTCGTTCCCAGCCATTTGTTTCAAGTTATGTGTAATAAAAACAGTGAAGTCTCCCATTTTTTTCTTTTCCGTTTTCAGCATGAAGGGGGGTGACAAGATAGTGTCCAGGTGGTAGTCGTGTGTGACACTATGGACGAGAGAGGGTCTTCGTTGTCATTGTCGCTGTCGTCTGTCCCCATTGTAACTTTATCCACCCAGGGAGGGAGAGGGAGGGTGAGAGACACACAGAGAGGGAGAGATACGGTATGCGACAAGGGAGGGTTGGGGTGGTTAGTTGATAGGAGCGTGAATTATGAGTGTGGGCTTCCCTTTTCCCCCCATTGTCAACATGTTTGCCCTTGCAAGAAGCTCAGCAGGCAACTCGTCCCCCCTCACCCTCCACCATTTGACCCTTCCCCTCCTTCTTTTTTCTGTTTCTCGCCCTCCCTGGATCACAGTGTGTGTGTTCCCCTCCCCTCTTGTTCCGAGAGCAGGGACGGGATCATTAACGACCGATTATGCAGTGTGAATCATGACTAATTATGAAGGGTCAATAGTAGCCCAGTTTAGACTCGAAATTTTAAAAGCTGAGTTCCCGTTTCTGAAAATAACTTCGTCAGAAAGCAATTTGCTAGGTTTGTTTTTCTTACTAGCGATTTCTGTTGGGAAAAATAGAAATTGCTTTTACTAGTTTTTATTGCCGGCAAAGTCATCGGGGATTGTTCAGATGATAGGAAACTAGTTAGGAAATAAGTTAGGAAATACCAACGTTGTGAATATTTCCCAGCGAGGAAAGTACACAGAGTGCGACCTTAAGAATGTGTCAAGCTTAAGTACAATGCAAACCGCTTATTTGAATAGGCTCCGGATCGGACGGAGAGTATTTAAATATGCGAAGTATTCAAACATCCGTAGTTGCATGTAGCATGTAAAAAATACGTGTTGACTAGATAAAATTAAATGTGTACTGTCCTGAATTAATAGTTAGATTAGTCAAATCTTTAACAATTATTCTTTTGAAAAAATCCATGACGAAACGCAATTTTGCATTCTTGTCTTGTGCAGTGTGCAAGGATTTCTTTAACTGCTTAACTGTGTAACTGCTTAAATCCCTCAGTATCCATGTTAGCTATAAACTGACGAACGATACCAGTTGCCTTCAACGCGGACGCAAATGATGGTGTAGGCGTGAGTTCCGTTACTGGTTCGAATCGAGCAATTGAACCGTGTTTCTCTTTTCTGTGAGATTTAGCATTCGACTCCTTGAGCTAGAAACAAACTTGTATTTTTTTTCTGTTAGACATGTTTGCTGCACTCTTGTAACATCGCAACTAAACAAAAAATTGGCATGTCGGCGTTATTTGTAGAGGAAGGATGGGACAATGTGGACACTTTTCTGTAGTTTATTTTTCACTTCACGTGGAGACAAAATTGTAGCCTAAAACTATACTCGTTAGATGGCCTGGTGTCCTGGCTATCAAGTGAGGTTTTGTACGCTTGAAAAACACAAACAATAACACCAAACATCTATGAAAACTGGAGGCTCCTCCGACTGTCCAAAACAAGATACCGCGGATACAATTTGGACTTGGGTGTAGTGCGATTTGTCCGTGTGTTTTGCCATAAGAAAACTAATCGGTAGCCTTTTTAACAATACATAATAGACATGAAATATCTAAACGAAAACTTAACAGTTATACTCCCTTTCGATATAGGAATCATCGTGTCAAGTCAGTGCAAGAAAACTCACGATTTCGTAAAAATGATTATTCACAACAAGAAAAGGTAATGCAAATGGCTGAGTCCAAATCGTACTAAATCATCCCTTTAGAGTTTAAAATCTCGTGCAAAAAAAGGACAGCGATTTTAGAACAAACCTTTGGAGGAGTTATTCTCTAACTTGTCAGCTAGATAAAAGTAATTTTTATTTTACCTTTAGATACACATTATGAGTGCTACAACGAAATAATCAGGACCTGTTTCTTAAAAAAAGGGCCAAAAATTCAGTTTTTATTTATTTTCTCAAAAACGGTTCAATATTTTTCGACGAAAATTTCCTCATGAAAGCTTCATCGTATTCACTAAGTGTTAAATTTTTTTCAGATCCAAACCTGTCGTAGTTCATTAGTAATGATTTTTGTACGGTTTGTCCCACGTGTAAACTGTCCCATTCCTCCTCTACGTCGTCAACGGTGAAAAGGTCCAACATGATGGTGACAGGTTTGAGCCTTCTTTGGGGCCCAAGACCCTTCAAGCATTTCGTGGAATATTGCGGCTTTCTGGAGTTAAAGGTTATTGCCAAAGATCCTTATTATATAAACGAAGTTATTTAGCATTGTAAGATATACAGCGGGGCTTTAAAAAGTTTTGCAATTAAGCGGATTTATTCAGTTATCCACTATTCAATAAAATGATTAGAGCTATTTCAAGGAATCACATCTAAAAATAACTGTAGAAAATTACTAGGAAGGAGGGTTTGCTCTGCAGAACGAACCATCATCTATTTTCGTGAATTTATGGAATTGAACATGACATCCAAAAACATGGTTATTGCAATTTCGAATATTCACTTCACCCATGCAAATAAAAGTTCAATATGAAAAGGGTGGTAGTCAATATTAGCGACGCAGTTTCCTTTCTTATCACGATTTGGCAAGCGGGTTATTTTAATAATAATTAAAACATTGAATTAAATGCGCCTCAAACGGGACTGTCAACTTTTCATTAAATTAGGCAGAGTACTCAAATAACCCATATTGAATTAAGAGGGTTCTCCTGTCTTACATAACGTAAAGTAGCCAACAGGAAGGAGGGGAAACCGAAACCCCTTTGAATGAACTTCTACAGCGTTCCAACAAGGCTCTTTTTCTCCCCAATTAAACGTTTGTCAATTATCCTTTCTTCTTATCTCCCCCTCGTCTTTCTTTCTCGGAAAGGAAAGGAAGAAGGGTTTTGCAGGAAAAGGGGACCCGAGTGTGCACGTTACAAATAGGCCAGGCGGGGTAAAAAGGGGAGGAGAGGGATTTTCTATGGAATGCTAAGTAGTTGATAACTGACGCGAGCAAGCCAAAGATACGTCTCTACTCCAAACACATCTACACGAATACAACGTAGCCTATTGTCAAAAAGAGGCGAGAGACCCCCTTTCGCCTCTTTTTTTTTGGGGGGGGGGTGCTAAGAGGGTAGAAATTCGTGAAATACAAGAAAAGAGGGTGGAGAAGGGTGGCTCAAAGCTAATCCTCTTAGAAGACACACAAGCCTAACCCATTCACCTCTCCCCCACACTCTTTTTCTTCCTCAACCCCACTACCCCCTCTTTATCTAATCAATAATTCAAGAGGGAAAAGCAGAGAAAAAAAGAAGTCTTAGACTATTTTTCTTTTCGCTTTCCTTTAGCTTCTTGTTAAGTTTTCACGTGCACCTCTTTTTTCTCGTTTTTTTCTTTCTTTCTCCATATTCTCCGCCCTCTTGAAAAAGATTGAAGCTCTCCTCGCTTTATATAGTGCTGGTAGTGATTAAGAAGGTCGGAACGAAAGTCAACAAGCTGTGGGTCACGATGGCTGCCTGCGATAAGAGCCTTGTAAAACAACGAAACGACGACGCAGTCTTGTCTTGAGGCCCTGGAATTTTTATGAGTTGGCCTTCAAGTAGCCTCTCTTTCTTTCTCTCGCCCATTCTCTCAATCCCAATGGTAAGAGAAAAGAATACAAAAAGGGGGTGCACCATCACTCTGAAGGTTCTTGGCGAGATCTTCTTCCCCTACTTTTTTTAATTTTTACTTTCTTAAAAAAGAAAAGGATTAGCCCAAGAAGAATAGAATCGACTCTTTTTTCTCCCCTTTCTTTTTTTTTCTCCCGGCTTGTTCGTAATTAATGGATGACCAGCCCCTTTAATGGTAGCATAAAAAGCCCTCGTCCTGGTAATAGAAGGTAAAAGAAAAAAGTGTAAAACTACCGGGGGGGAAACGTCATAAATTTGTGTTGGCGCCTAGCCCATTTTCGGACTAGGAATTAAGCAGAAAAACTAGGAGAGGGGCGAAACAAGTAAAAGGAAGATAAATAAGAAAAGAGAGGGTGGTAAATAAAAAAGAAAAGAAAAAAGGGGTGGTTGTAGTGACCACTTGGTGTTCTTGTTTTACAAGTGTCCTAAACAGCCTCTGGAAACAGCCATATGACCTTTTGCACCCCCTCTTGTTCTGCGGATGCCAGGGGGATAATGACATGAAATTCTCTCCCCCACCCCCCTTTTTTACCCTCCCTCTCTTTCTCATCCTCGGCGGTAGACAAGTTTTTGAGTTTCCTTTCATCACCATGATCAACCTTTTCTAGATTGAAGGGGTCAGAGGGGGCGAAGAGGGAGATTCCCCCATGAGATGAAGATTTGGAGGGGAAAAAGAGGGGAAAAGGGTCCGGTCCCAGTTGAAAGGAACTCCGCGGCGTTCCTGGAATTTCCCTTTCAGCTGAGATTTTCAAATAGGCTTGGGCATCCTTCAGAACCCCCCCAAAGAAAGCCAGAGAAGAAGAAGAAAAGGCAAGGTAAGACTA
The DNA here is from genome assembly GCA_020615345.1 of Triops cancriformis. Taxonomy (NCBI): domain Eukaryota; kingdom Metazoa; phylum Arthropoda; class Branchiopoda; order Notostraca; family Triopsidae; genus Triops; species Triops cancriformis. The sequence continues at coordinate 9,213 of JAHZNP010000933.1, forward strand.
CTCATTTTGTACGTGCAATTGAGAGAATTCCCTGCAGGCATTTTCCGTCTTTTTTTCATTTTGGCTCGAGAGATAGATAGAAGAGAGGAGGAAGAAGTGGCATGCTGACATGCAAGACACGCTTAGCTAACCGCTGCAAGCAAAGGAACCTGAAGCATTCACGCTCCTTTATGCAAAAAGGCAACTTTTTATCGCACCTTTTTATTTCCCTTAGCTTTTCGTTAAAAAACCGACTCAGCTCTGTCGCAGAAAAAGCAGAAAGATGATGTCTAAGGCCACTGTAGGGAATATACCCTTTCTCTTATAGGGAATTAGACAAACGATAAAATTGTGTTAATGATTGTCCTATCGCTGTTTCCTAATTTTGATAATTTTTTAACCAAAATTTTAACATTTACAACACTTGGAGCTTTCATAATTTTCGAAATTCAGGATTTTGGAAGAAAGCAAACACATTTCTCTAACAATTATAACTTATTAATAACTAGAACTGTATAATTTTCGAAATCAGAATTTTGGAAAAAAGAAACAAATTTATTGAACAGTTATTAATAAGTAAGACTTTAATCATAATTGAAATTCAGAATTTGGAAAAAGCAAAAAATAATATTCTTGAACAATTATATATTACTAGAAATTTAATAATGTTCGAAATTCAGAATGTTGGGAAAAAGCGAATAAATTGCTTGAACAATTGTAAATTATCTTTGCCTTTTTTCAAAAGATGTCTCTTCGTAAGATTCTAGGGATTATCAATTAAAACTTTACTGTCAAGATTACTTTGAGAAACATTGAGTGGTAAATGCACGTCCACAAGTCGTCCACGCAAGTTTTAGATATAATCTCCACAAGAGAAGGTGCGCTGTACAGTGGCCTTTAAAAAAAGATAAATAAATTAACTTTTTGGAAACAAGAAAAAAGACTGAGGGGGGGGGGGCAGAAGAGTGTCATAATTGGGGAGGTGGGATGGCATTGCGCCAGAGTTCTGAGAAATCGTGGCTGGTAAAGAAAGCGAAACTCTTTTCAGCGTAAGTTGCGAAGTCCACGGAATAAACGAACTATTTACGCTATTGTTTCGATTTCGATCCGTAGATTTATATCGGAGAAGGAAGGAAAAGGGTACTGGGAAATTGATATGACTAGATCGCCAAGGAGTTTTTCTCGCAACAAAAAGGGGAGAGAAAAGAAAAGAAAAAAGGCAACATAAAAGACCCCAGTAGGGGGTAAGGAGGGGTGGCTTGGAGAGGGTGCATAACCCTCGGTGTTATTCGACCCATGAAGAAGCAGAAAGTAAAGCAGGAAAGAAACAGAGAAAAAAGGGAAAAAGAGGGGAGGGGGTGTAAGAGAGCTCGCTTTCACTAAGGCCGCGTTGCTTGGATATGCTCGGTTGAGCGGAACAGGCCAAAAGGGCTTGCTTGGACACGGGTTTGGGCACCCGCTCGCACTCGTAGCCGTCAGTCAACCCAGCCGCCCCGAGTTCCTCTGCGAAGTCCAGCACGGCGCTGGGAGCTGGAAGCAATGGGCTTCTTCTGCGACGCGGTGGGGTTCGCGACTCAATCCAGCTCGTCCCAGGCTTGCCTGGCATCCAGCGCCCCGGGTTTCTATCCGGTTCCACGGGCTTGAGTCTCAGTCGATCCCCGGACGCGCAACTGTGCGGCTATAGCGTGTGTGTGTGCTGCTTCTCGGTTCTCATCCTTGGAATAAATTAACCTCAAACATTTGGGATTATGCAACCGTTTTGTTTGGATTACTCGTCAGTTGTTACTCAAGTATTTGGTACTGTGGATTTACCCTTGGATCTCCGTACGCATTTGTATTTCTGCTAAAAAAAGTGTCTCGAGAGGAATATTTTTATTAGCGACGGTGGTGTGGAGTAGGAAAACTCCAAAAATATTGTGTGGCACGCTAGTTAACAGTGTATTTGGGGGAGAAGATAAACAAATTAGCTTGTGAGGGCTGGAATTTGCGTGGTAGTTGGGTGTCTTTGTGTGCGCGGTGAGTGACGTCAAGGCCGGGCCAACGTTTTTGTGCAAGTGTGTTGTGTTTCTGCGCCCCACGCCTGGCGTTTTCTTGGCCGCCGCCATGTTCTCAGCCGTGGCTGCTGTTCCGTCTGCACAGCCACTGCAGCCTGCAGGTTTTGGCCGTGCCACGGTGGCGCTCTATGCTAGCGCGGAGCAGCACTGACAACTCGAACGCCGTCGCGCTTTCTTTCCTTTTTCATTCGTGTAGTAAGCCAACTTGTCTCAGAGGCATTCATTCCCGGATTTTGGAGTCGCGCACTGTCTCTCTCTCTCTCCTTGGGTCACGCTTTATACCATATGCTCCATCCCAGCGGCCCTTGGGGACATTCAGCTGGCCACCGGGGGTGGCCATTTGCATACGCCAGTGGATTTATAATTATCTTGCAGCCATCGTAACATGTACCCTTCCATGAACCCCGCGGCAGCAGCGGCGGCGGCAGCCGCTGCTGCAGCCAGGCATCCTGTTAGCCCCGCCTTACCGGTAAATCAAAACTACTGTGTTAGTTAAATACTCTGGACCTGAGTCGTCCCTACTTACATGACATGACCAGGTTGGAATGCAACATTTCATTAACGAACAGACCATCCATATCGTGGGGTTAAGGTTTACCTTGATGATTTTGTATGAATTTCTATCAGCGCTGTGTAATAACGTTATAATTGCGGATTAAGGCCACTGTATACCGTCCTCTTATGGACGATTACATGAAAACTTGCGTGGACGATTTTGCATTGACCACTCAATGTTTAGCGAAGTAATCTTGACAGTAAAGTTTTAATTCATTAACCTAGAATCTTACGAAGAGATAGCTTTGAAAAAAGGCGGAGATAATTTACAGTGGTTCAAGGAATTTAAAAAATGCCGAATTTCGAAAATATCTCCATGATAGATTCCAAATATTATTGAATATAAAAGTTTTGATTGGAATATTATCGAAAAATATGCAAGAGTTATGGAGAAATCGTCAATGCAATTTGTCGTTTCCCCCATCGTATGGCTAAGGTGCACCTAACCGTGGTATAAGGGAATCATAAGCTAAATGCCGTCAGCAATTTTGCCCAAACTACTCAGTGTTTCATTAAACAATCTCAACAGGAAAGTTTTGCATTGTAATATCTAGTGATTCGTCGAGTTTTTCGTAAAAAAATAAGTCAATTTGTAAAAATTGAATCACATGTTAACTGTTTTTTGAAAAAGCGCGTTTAAAAAATGCCAACTCAAGGTACACTAAAGCAAATTTATAAGCGAAAACGGAATTTAAATCCGTCGGTTAGTTTCGAATTTATCACCTAAAAGTATCACCTAAATATTCTAGGTGACAATTCCAAAATTAAATGTCAGATTTCAATTCCGTTGTCGTTAAAAGAATACTTTCAAGTGGCTCAAGTGAACCCTGCGATCGAATATTGAATATTGCTTTGCTGTAAAGAAATTTGAAATTTGACTAGCTTTTTTTAATAAATTTACGAAGAACTTTTAAAGAAGACCTCGAGTATGTGCACTAGATATTACGATCCAAGTCTTTACTGTCGAGAGTGTTTGAAGGAAATACTGAGTAATTTCTGTGAAATCGCTGACGGCGTTGAGCGTGTGATTCCCTCATACCACTCTAGACCTAATAAACTTGTGAAACAAAATGTTTTTGATTTTTTAAATAACTAAATTAGCTACAGCTCCGAGGTTCTTTAGAGTAAGACCATTTTGTGGCTTTAGCTGCGTCGTTTACCTTAACCCTTTCTTTCTATGTCAGGTCTGTCTTATTGTTAACTAGTGCCGAAATTCTCTTAAGGGACTCGTCACGTTTTCTCGCAATATTTTTCAGCTTTTTCTCCCTACTGATTCACGAACACTTCGGTGTACTCGAAGTTGGCATGGCGCAACTTTTCCTCTTTTAACCCATTGTTCCCCCACTGACTAATCTTGGTGAACTTGACTTGCGTCGTGTTCAACTTACGCCCCGACCGTAAGTTGAATAATGGCGTAATGTTGGGCTCTCACTGTACCTACAATATAAATCTTTCTAAAGTGCTGTGTTAACGGATGCGGTAATCAATATGACGTGTAATTTATATTGTTTTTGTCTTTTTTCCTCCATTTTCCTTGTCTTTTTTTGTCCCGCTGCATAACAGGGTCCGCCCCAGCCAGGACAGCAATTTAAACTGACCGTGAGTGAATCGTGCGACCGAATTAAAGAAGAGTTTTCCTTTCTGCAGGCACAGTACCACAAGTAAGAAACCCCTGCCAACAAAAAAGGCTTCTTTCCAAGGTTTCTGTGACTTTGAATGAAGATTTGAAGCGACCATTTTCAAATGCACCTAACTTAGGCTGAATTTTTATTACCACGGAAAAGATTTTTTTCTGTGTCTGTTTTTTTTCTTGAAACCCCAGACGTCAGGAAACAAGACGTGGGAGAAGTTTCTTCCTTTTTTGAAAAAATGAAAGGGTACCCGAAGTCACACTTGTGTTAAATTCTCGTTGTAGCCCATGTGTCATGTTTTGCATAATCAATGGAACATGCCCTCGCTTTTAGGACTCTTGGAAAAGGAAGAAGCGCGACGCCTTTTTATTTTATTACCCTCTCCTTGTTATGGGATGTGAGTCTTAAGTTGTAGCTAAGAATTCTTCTTTTTTTACTTTTTGGAAGGTTCCCCATTTCGAAGCGTTTTAAAAGTCCCGAACTTTTTCTTTTAGTCTTCAGTTGGAATCTGTAGAGTTTACCTGAAAAACAGTTGGGATGTGTGCCCTTTTTTTGGTCTTATACCATTGTGTCTTACCTATCGTTATTTAAACGCAGTAACGTAATTTGGGGTTCGTCTCAGCGTCTGACGCTGGAAGCTTTTAACTCGAACGAATCCATACCCAGCCAGTGTCTTCCTGCTTTAATTCACTTTGAAACATCTTGGCAATCAGACTTTCGTAAGAAAGAAGAGAAATCTGGATAGAACCATACGGAAAAGAAAACCAGTCGAAAAATTTAAACATGATTTATTTATTCTAAAAGTTTAGAGACGAACCACGGCGATTGTTGTGACGTATTATCGTCTGCGAAGATATCAGTTAATAAGGGCTACAAAATCGGATTCCAATAGATGTCGGTACACGGAGGACTTTGGGGAAATGAGGAGGCAGACGAGAGGGCGAGAGAATAAAAAATATCCGGGCATAAGATAACAAACGCGTTAACACGAGACGAAATGAAGTCTATATCAGAAAGGCTAATGAAAAATAAATTCTTGAGTAACATTCAAGCTACAACAACGCAGAAACTGGTACACAGCACGATTAGCCTCAATAGCAGGTGGACGAGTGCGGAAAACAAAGATGGTCGTGGTGTTAAATAGATGTGGTCACGGAAAAATCGGCACATGGCTACACAGATTCAATCTGATAGAAAACCCCAGATGTAGAAACTATGAGGCCATGGAAGAAAACGTACAACGTCTAGTCATGGAATGGCAAAGCTACACGAAGTGAGAGGAAGACCTTATTCGACAAACTGAGACGGGAAAGTATACCAATAATTTAGACGAAATACTAGGGTTTGGAGATAGAACTAGAGAGGAACAATTTTTTTATACAAAGCACGCTATGCAAATTTTTAAGGATACTGAGATAGCCGATTTTATCTAATCACGGAATGGAAGGAAATTGCAATCTTAATGTGTCAACTAAGGACAAAAGAAAAGCCGAAGACGTTAATACATCGATGATTCGACGTCGTGCATCTTAAAACCCCCAAAAACCTAATCGTCTGCGGCGTTCTGGAGCTACTCACACTTGTTTAGTACAAAGGATTATTTTAAAAAGGAGAAATAATAAAAAATAAAAATAATGAAAAAATTAAACCAAAGCTCTTTTAAAAGACCAAAAGGGAATGAAGGCACTCCAGATTGTAGCTAGGTTGTCCTCTTGGTTGGACGTTAGATTCTTATCTCACATCCCGTGTTTCGCGTTGTTCACATTAAGGAGCCCTGCCCTTTAATCTTAGAATCCCTCCTCCCCCGAAAAGGTGTTATCGCCCACATCATTCTTGTGTATAGAAAAAGCAGGTGTTGTGAAGCGTTGCTTCACTTTAATGGACTGATAAGTATTTTCTATTACAGCGCGTTCGTGGCTTTGTTTTCCCTCTTGCCCTGGTCTTCGTTTTCCAGAGCAGAAGAAAGATTTTCCAGAGACGGAGGTCTTTAAGCCACGTTTCAAGGCATAAACACCGTCATAAGCGTTATGCATTTTTCATTGATTTATTACGTTCCGCTTAAGGGGTTTAAATTAAGAGCCAAGTAAGAGGTTTTTTCCTACTCCGGAGTGGGAAAGAAATTACAGTGTTTTTAAAACTGATATGATAATTGGGGAACCCTAGTCTCACCACGATGACTAATGAGCTTTTCTTCTTTTTCCCCCCTCCCCCCTTTTTCCGCTCTTTTTCTTTTCTCACTCCTGTTTGTGTGGAACTTCCTGCAGCTTAAAAATGGAGTGTGAAAAACTGGCATCGGAGAAGATCGAAATCCAACGACATTACGTCATGGTAAGTTTTTAAGTGTCCTTTTTGTAGTGTGTGGAACTTTCATTCCGTTCTTAACAGAGTGGATTTTATGGCGAAAGACATTTTCTTTTTGTTCATGTCTGTGTTTTTTTGTGCCGTCTTTATTTCTAGTGTGTCTTGTAACATTCCTAGTGTGTTTGTGTGCAAGTGTTAAGTGTAAACGTGGGTAGATTTTCCTTTGTATTAGGTCGTCTAGTAACTTGGTGCCAAACATTTCAATGTTTCTTTGGCGCTCGTAAAAAGCAATGCGTGGCGTGGAGTTGATAAAGCGTTTTTGCGGACCGTGTCATTCTTATTTCAAAGGTCATTGAGGAAGTTTGCATTTTGGGCGGCAGCCACTCGGGGAAAATGTGCACAACACAGCGGACTATATCGATCCAAGATTTGCTTTGCCGAATAGCCTGCGGTACAAGTTCAAATGAGGCTGAGCCACTCGAAGAAGCTTGTGTGCAATCAAAACAGTGATATCAACGTGAAATGCGCGAAGCACTAATCAAGCACATCTGACCTTTTCAAAGGCCTTCTTCTAAGCCAATCCCCAAAATGCGTTTCCCTCCACGTCGAAGACGTTTGGAATTTAAACGCAAAAGAATATTTCTGACAGTAAAGTTAAATATCATAAAATCTAGAACCTAACCAAAGATTTTTTCGAAAAACCCTGTAGGTATTTATGAGTAATGCAACAAAGTATACTACTTCTCGATGGAATGGGAGGAAAAATTCTGATTTTCTGATCTTTCACTTACCTTAAAATAATATTTTATGTTTTTTTGGGTTTTAAGACGTACGACGTTTATTCATCGATATTTTTTATATTTTATATAAATATATTACAGTTTTCGCGAAAAGCGTCATGACAGTTCCCCATAGAAGTTTATATGAAGAGAAAGTGGTATACAGTGGCTTTAACCGCGAAAAATTGGATAATTTTTTTACATCGAAATTGATTTTGAAAATTTTTTTTTGCCCGAAAAAACGCTTATTTCAACAGAAGACACGCAAGTTATATATTATTGGATGATTAGTCCAGCTTGGCAAATTTCTCTGAGTGATGAACGAGAAGCTCGACGAGTACAATAAAAGAAGCGTGAAAGCTGAAGCATAACACAGCGAAGGATAATTTGCTCCTTGATTCTGTGAAATGAAAAAATAATTGCTTTGTGCACGAACAAGCTAGACGACCTAATATAACGGAGTGAACATGAAGTTGGGAGCGGAGTTTGGTTAATATGTCTGTTTACTTTCTTTTTGTCTCCTTTAGTATTACGAGATGTCTTACGGGCTTAATGTCGAGATGCACAAACAGGTAATGTTTACTCGCAAGGCGTTTTCTTTTTTTTAGTGATTGACGCTAATTAAAACGCGTTGACGAGGGCCAAAGGTGAGGGGAGAAGGATGTTTGCAAAGCCCTCTCCCAGCTCCCCTCTTTTTTTGGCTCTCTCCGTTATTGTTTTGTAGCGAAAGAGGAAAGGGGAGAGATCTCTTGGTGAGAAGGTGCTAAGATTGTCATGTAATTGAGCTCCCGGAGATCCTTTCAGCTTTGTACTTATTTTCCTCCTTGGGGCAGAGAGTGAAAAAAAAGAGACACAAGAGGAAGAAAAGACGAAAGAGAAGGAGAAATGAACGAAGGAGAGAAGAGGAATAGAGGATAAAAGCCGATGAGTTTCTTGTTCTAAGCCACGCCCTCGTTGGTGGATCAATACGTTCCGTGCAGGATTCCGCGGGGGAGGGTGGTGAAAAGTGGGGTGGAGGGGTGTGAGGAAAGTAGATTGAATTGTAATCGAAATCATTCCGTTCTTCTTCATACGGCGTTTTTTCTTTTGTTTTCTTATTCGTTTCTTCGTTACAGAGAAACGAAGAACGACAAGAAGTTTGAACAAAGGAAAATTTAAGGAAGTACAAAAAATGTTGCGTTTACGATTGAGCGAAAAGGAAAACGAAGCAAGATGTTGAGAGCAAAGGGATGAAAGAAGGATGAGAGGACGACCGAGATAACACGCCAATGGGCAGTGGAGTACTTCAGGAGATGTGCCGCGAATATGGAGTTGAAAGCCACACACGCTGAGAGCGACTTTTTGTGTTTCCGGAAGATTAATTCTTTGTTCAGCGATTTCTCGTGGCTTGGCCATTCGCGTGTTGTTGCTTTTCATTATTTTTTGTACCTCGTGAGATTTAGTATTTTGGTAATTGGTTTTATAATTTCTATTCTCCAGAAATAAGTAATGTTAGGAATTATTTTATTTAGGGTAAATAGACTCATTATCGTTTTGTTTCTTTTCATCATTTATTTTACCTCGTGAGATTTAGTATTTTGATAATTAGTTTTATAATATTTATTCTCCAAGAAGTATTTTTACAAATGATTTTATTTAGAGTGAATAGAGTAAACATTATATGGTTGAAACGCTGTAAAAATCTCTGATAGCTTATAGGGAAGCTATCTTGCTAAAAAGTTCTTTCTTTTGTTGAGAACAGAACAGGACAAAAAGGAAGATACATTTTCGGCAGCGTAAATGAGTTTGGAAAGCGCGAAAGGCTTTTTGTTTTGTTTTAAGGCGGTGCAATATAAAAAAGAAATGAATGGTATTCCCCGTTTCTGTTTGTCTCTGGTGCTATTCTTCTCTTTTCTTTTCTTTTTATTGAGCTTTTTTTCTTCGGGGTTTTCAGTATTGTGTGCGCTGATGCATAGAAGGCAAACACGACACTAGCGTTGTGCATACATACTTAAACATGGTTAGACCCGAGGCTTGGGTAAATACGCCTTCCTCAGTTGTCGGAGAAGTTTGCTTTTTTGGGGAGAGAAAAAAAAGGCAAAGATAAAAGTAAGAAAATAAGAAGGGAAAGCAAAATAAAAACAAGAGGAGAGACATACACGGGCGCGGTTTATTTTGCTTGGCTCCCTGTCTTTTTACTCTCTTGCGTTTTACTTTTTTTGAGAATTACGGAGTTAAAAGTTTTGGGAACTTTGTAGAAAGAGCAGAGGGCGTAAAGCAAAAGGGGATGGAATGTCCTATATGGCGGAGAAATGCAAAGAAAAAAGTTTGTCTTCTGCTGCTTCAGACAATGACGAGCGTCGAAACTTGTAAGGCAGTCTGCAAAGAGGGGAGATTTGTTGATTTTGGCAAAGAGGATGTATTTACCTTAACTCCCCGTTTAGTTTGAGAAACGAAAAAGGGGAGAGTCGGGTCTTCTATCGTGCGTGTGTATGTGTAGAGAAGAGAATGTGTGTTCCGCGCTGCTGCTGTTTGTCATTCGTGGTGGAGAACAGCTTCGCAAGTCGTTTTCTGAAAGTAAAACCAAAAGGGAAGAAAGAGACTTTGATCGCCACAATTTTCGCTTTTTTCCGAAATCGTCATCTTTCAATAATTACGAGGCTTAATTGGAAAGGCACAGTAATTGTAGTATGATCAGTTCTTTCGGAGTGATTTTTGTGGAACCACCGTAAAATAACTTTTATAATAGTGGTATTTAGAATAATTTATGTATAATAGTTGTATTTTACAATAATTTATGTATAATAGGTGTTGTCTACAGCCATTTTTAAAGTGTTTTAATTTTTTTTCAGAATCACTTTTGAAAAATGTTTTTGAAAAAGTAAATTAGCTATAGCACTGACGGAATTTGATCGTACTACAATTTTCGCTTTTTCCCGAAATCCTCATGTAAAAAATAAATGTGATGGAGTTTGAATAACTACCAGGCTTAATTGAAAAGGAGTGGTAATTGTAGAAAAATCATTTTTTTCGGAGTAATTTTGTGGGAACCATCATAAAATAACTTTTCGTGTGAGGCAGTGTATAGTAGTTGTTGCTGCACAGCAATTGTTAAAGGCGAACCGTGCACCTGAGCATGGCATAAGGAAATCACGTGCTAAACGGCGTCAGCAATTTTGCCAAAACTATCCATTATTCATTAAACAATCTCAACAGTAAAGTTTAAGTTGTAATGTGTAGTGCACCTGTCGAGTTTTTCTTTAAAAAGCATTTAGCAAAATTGTAAAAAAAATCAAATTGGGCGAATTTTTTGGGAAAAAGCATTTTTAAATGTACGACGTCAAGGCATACGTTTATCTAATTTATTGTGGAATGCTGAATTCAAAAAGTCGGTTAGTTTCGGATTTATTACCTAAATATTTTTCTGAGATTTCCTGGGTAATAACTCTATAACTAAATGTCGGATGTGAATTCCGTTTTCGTTGAAAGAATACTTTCAATGGCTCTAGTAAATCTTCCGATTGACGTTGGAAATTGCTTTTCTGCAAAAAAGCTGAATTTTGACTCGCTTTTACTCATTTACGAAGAACTTATTAAGGACATTCTCGATGATCTGCACTAGAAATTACGATCCAAAACTTTACTGTCGAGATTGTTTAACGAATTCCTGAGTAGTTTTGGCGGAATCGCTGACGCCGTTTAGTTTGTGATTCCCTTCCCCAATACCACCGTAGTCTTCGTAGATTTCTAAAGACACATTTTTTGATTTTTTTAATAAATAAATTCTCTACAACTCTGAGGTCCTTTAGAGTAAGTAATCCGTAATATTGCTATGGGAACAATCTATTTTAATCTATAATACGAAAATATAAGGAACATGTCTTTATCGATTTTTACTTTATATTTCTTCTGTGTTGCCATTCATCCAATATTCGATGACAGATTTGGCAGCAGCATAGGCACCTTAGGTTTAAGTAATCTTCGATGACGTTGGAACTACCGTCGTTTTGCTGAATAATTCTGGTTACGTTTTTTTATCACTGGCCGTTTTTGTCATTGATGTCGGTAATAGTAATTATTAATGCACGCGATTGCTGTGATATGGATTGGTGCTAGATTCTCACAGGTTAAGGCCACTGTGTACCGCCCTTCTCTTATGGACGATTAATGGAAAACTTGCGTGGACAATTTTGAATTTATCACTCAATATTGCTCGAAGTAATATTGAAAGTAAAGTTTTAATTGATAATCCCTAAAATCTTACGAAGAGATATCTTTGAAAAAGGCAGAGATAATTTGCAGTTGCTCAAGAAACTTCTTTTCTCTTTTCCCAAAATTCTGACTTTGGAAAGTTATCCACGTTAAATTCTAGAAACTATTAATTTTGAATATTTGGTCTAAACATTTATAAAAAAACACGTAACAGTTATCGAAAAATCGTCAACGTGATTTTCTCTTTTCTCCCATTCAGTCAATATTTTATTTATTTATTTGTTTAAAGACGAACTTGAGTCAATGTAGAATAAGAGAAAGGATTACAGTGGCCTTCAGAGAATGTCAACCACCCGTTGTGGTCGTTCTGTCGATTTCGATTATTGAGTTCTCCGTTGGGGGTCGAGTACTCTAATCCTATTCCCAAAAAATGGATAAGCGGTGTTCTTACTCTTGGCCAGTTTCTTTCAGTTCATGAATTCAGCCACTGGGGTGAACAAGAAGCAGGAATTGGTGAGCAAACACTGGTGATAAATGGGTTTGGCAGCAACCTGCGAAGGACCAGGGAAACAAAAACTTAACAGCGAATACATTAATAGTTCTAGAACGTGAATGCAAAGATTACCTTACAAAGTAATTGGGTTCCCAAGTCGAGCGGGTTGTTTGAGACAACTATTCGTACTTGACAGGAGCTGAACGTCACCCAATGAGCCTTTAACGAGTTATCTGTGACTTTTGATCTGATTACTACAATTAAGTAGTAACCCAAAAAAATCTATTAGAGTAAAATTTTTGAAATTGTTTGAACGCGATTGTGGTACGGAATCTAAATTTTTCGAAGAGCTTTTTTCTTAGCAAGTGTCAATTTTTTTTATTTCGAGTAGAAACCGATAGAATTTTATGAAAGTGAAGGTAGTCTCCTTTTACAAATGTAAAGGAGAGGGATTTTTGCTGATAAGCTGCTCTGTCTACATTTGAAATGAGGCTTCGAGTCTTCGGAAAGCTACTTGACGCGCTAATGCTGTCAATGTAGGAGGATCCAAGGCGCAGAAGAATTGTTGAAATATTAATCGATTTCGTTAATATTGGTTTCTTGAGAATTCGTTTATTTATGTTCTATTTTGATTGAAAGTTAAATACTTTCTTCAGCCAATAACTAGTCTGAACTGTTTCCAATCGGAGTAAAATTATTGAAATTATTTGAAAGACGTCTCGAAGTACACGAACACATCAAAAGGCGCTTCATTGCAATCTTTTTCCCAAGGAAAACCGCGGAAACCTCTGAAAGATTTCGTGACAGTGGTATTGAACTAAAAGCATACCTAAGACTGTAAGAGCGACAAGTTTGCCAAGAGCAAACAAATCTTGCATGTCTCAGTCGCAAATTGCGGACCAGGAAAATATGCATTCTTTCTCTTGTGTCGTATCGTTTAATCCTGCCCAGAATCAGCACTAGGAAAATGTCTCAAAGAAACACGCGGATGTAAGTGACTTTAGATGTATGAAGGGGGCAAGATTCGTCAAAAAAGAAATCAAACTAATGGATCACCAAAATAAAAGCAAGAATACGAAAAATAAGCTAGTTTACTCGATTTTTTCATTTTTTATCGGAGTAAAAAAGCCGTCTACGGGAGCTTCATAGGTGAATTATTGGACAGTGAACTGTTGTTAAAAAGAGCAAAATAACGAAGTGGGCCTAGTGGAAGTAAGAACGTGGAACAGGGGAGGGAAAAAACACAACCGAAAAATAAATCGAGTGTGGACTAATGGAAGTCTTTTTTTCTCTCTTTTTTCTTAACAGACGGAAATTGCGAAGCGGTTGAACGCTATTATTGCCCAAGTTTTGCCGTTTCTTTCCCAAGAGGTAAGACCTTTATTGAATTACTCTGTGCTCTTTTTGTCTTTTGTATTGATAGCAGAACAGAATAAAAAAGACGTGAATGGTATGGAGCAAAAAGTAAAAGGAGTAAAAAAAGGAAGGAGATCAGCTACGCGTTACAAAAGGAGAACGGTTTCATTTTGTTTGACAACATGTGACGCTTCAGCTCAACCAAGTGTTTTTCTAGCGATCTCCTTTGCGAGTTGCTCCAAATGAAGAAGGAGCGAGGGCGAAGATAAGACTGCAAGGTGGCAAGAAATAGTTCCCAGCCTTTTCTACCACCGCGAGTTTTAGTTAAGAGCGAGAGAGAGAAAAAGCCAGAGAATTGGTAACCAGCTTTATTAGAACCTAGCGATGCCTAGCGAGAGGCTGGCACCTCTGAAAATTGCGCGAATGGTTTCAGGAACAAGTTGAAAAGTTTTCGTTTCGTACGAAGCAGAAAGTTGAGCATACAGAAGTGGCAGCCAAGATTTGCATTTCAGTTTGGAAGCGTATACATAATTAAGCACAGTCTGTATGTTCGCCTTCCCCTCCGTCTCTCATGCTCTTTGTTAACTCTTCTTTCAGCATCAACAGCAAGTTGCCACCGCCGTGGAACGTGCCAAACAAGTGACGATGTCGGAATTAAACGCTGTGATTGGGGTAATTTTTTCTATATTTAAAAACAAAAAAGAATTCCGACCCTTTTTTCTGTTTGAATTTTTTTAAAAAAATTATCGTTTGAAACATTTTCGGTATGTTTAAAAGACCGATGACGATATTAAGTTCTGTATGGGAAACATGGTTTTAGTTTCTACAGTTTATCACGGTTATTTTAATTTTGCTGAGTATCGTATTTCTATTGGCTATTGGCTATTTTCTTTTTTTTATTTCTTCCTTGTTTTAGCAACAGCGGGCTGAACTTCCCCGGCTCTTGGTTAGTATTTTGTGTACTTTTTCCTATAGTTCTTTCCCTGGCACGCTTGTCTTGTTACATTCTCGGTTTCGACTCTTTCGGGAGGTTTCGGTCCGAGAATCGTCTTTACCTTTTTTGGGGGGTTGCTGTTTATTAAAGCTTTCTTTTTTGGTGGGACTGTGCTTTTTATTGGTGTTTAATTCTCTGTGAGAAGACAGAGAGCGGAATTTCTCGTTTTTCCATGTCTTCTTTTTGTGTCTGTTCCTCGATCTCTTAAGTTGTCGTTTCCAGTTCCTTCACTTGGATTTTTTTAATCCTTGTGCTGCCTTTTCACTTTTCTTCCTTTATTCTCTCCATGGAAAAGCTGTTTTTTGGTATTTCTTCGCTCCGTTCCTTTTTTTCCTTTTTCGAATGTATTTTTTATTAAAAAGAAACGCTGGCAATGGTCAGTATCTTGTTTGGGAGCCCAGCGACACTCCACGACCAGTGGGGCCTTCCTTTTTTTCTCTCTTTCGTGCGATAGGCTTTTTTGCGAGTTGTAAGAAACCATTTATTTTCTAGACGCGTTTTTCCCCCCTTATTTTCCTCTCGTTTCTTCGCTATATTCCATTAGCGCATGCCTAGGAAAGTAAAGAACGGGGAGAGGGGGAGAAAAGAGCATGAAAGCATGTAATTTTCGGATAAAGTACTCTATAAATCTGGGGAAGTGATCCATCGATCCTTACCTATAAAACGGCGCTGTCTTTTTTATTTATTTTTTATCTGTTGTGTTGAACTGAACAAGAACCTTAGAAGATCATGAGCGATAGTTGGGTTATGAGTTGAGTTGATATGAACTTTCTTTTCAATAATGGAATAGCAGCAAATGCACGCGCAGCAGATGCCGCATCCTGGCCACGCCCCTCCGCTACCGTTAGGACTGGGCGGTCCGCATCCTGGTTTGGGCCCAGGAGTGCCCGGTTTAACGCCCACATCAGCAGCTTCGTTATTGGGACTACCGGGTGGTCTGGCCCCACCCCTGGGCGTACCTCATCCTTCCTCCTTATTGAATCCAGCAGCGGCCGGAGTGCCGGGTGGCGCTGGTGGTCCAGCGGCAGCCGCTGGAGCAATGTCTGCAGCCGGGCTCCATAACCGTGAACGGGACAGGGAACGGGACCGAGATCGCGACCGAGACAACAAGAGCGGTAATTATTTTTATTATTATTATTATTATTATTATTATTATTATTATTATTATTTTAGTATAGTAGTATTTTATATTGTAGAGGATATTTATTTTCCCGCGCTTATTTATAATTTTTATAATTTAGTTATTTATAATTTGACTGGGAGCTTATTTGCTAGGGGGCTTGATGACAAGAAAAGGAGGTAACAATTAGACAAGAGAGAAAAACATGTGGGAGTAAGGAAAAACAGGAGATAAATGAGGAGTGGAGGCATTGATACAAGTTTGTGTTTATATGGCCAAGGTCTACTGATAAGTTGGCTAAGGGTGAGTCTGTGCTTCGTCAACACCGTAGCCACACTGGAAGAAAGATGTATCTCTTAATGGTGGAAAATGGCACCTAAAAGCAAGGAACCCAGATTGGGGTTATTTTTCTACCGAAAGTCAATAATGATAGCTTTATTCTGAAAATGGTAGGTGTACGCCCCTCAAAATTGGTAAATGACAAAGCCAAAAATTGACAAGTAAACATTCGTAAACTGACGGATGAGACCCCCAAAAAAACGGTCCTAATAATAACCATAATAAGGAAATGCCATTTTCTATTTTTCGGTGGAAAATTTGACGCACAATTTACTTTCAATTTTTTACTACAGTGGAGTCCACTTATAACGATATCTGATATAACGATAATCCGCTTATAACGATGAAAATATTACGGTCCCGTTTTTGCCCCATTTAATCCAATGATAATGAAGCCCGCTTATAACGATTCCTGATAGAACGATAATCCGCTTTTAACGATACAATTTCCAAGCCCCGTGGGGTATCTTCCAATGGTTTATAGCTTCGGCTATAGCGATGCCCTGAGACCGATACTAATTTTCGAACATTCGAGCAGACAATTTCCACGAAAGGATTAAAACATGCTTTCACAATTTTGACGTAATCACCTTTCACAACCTCTCACTTTGGAAACTTCTCGATTACAAACGTTCAGTATAGCACCGACAATTGTGTGGGTCAGGTGAGACAAACTTTATCGAAAGGCCAGCGAGTAGAAATTGTGGCCTTACTTAAAAACAATGAAAAGTAACAGTCAATTGCAAAGCAGTCTGGTGTAGCGTTGTCAGTGATTTTAAAAATTAACAAAGAAAAGGAGAATTTCATGAGTGTTTGTCGGAAGAACTTTGTGCTGCACTTGACACTGCAAGCACAATTTACATTTTTTTGGGGAAACAAACGGTGGCACACTGTACGAGTTTTTGTTTTACAGAATTACATGTATGTTGTAGCTCAGAAGAACGCTAAATAGCGGGTAATTACTTACTATTTTTAGTGAAAACAAGGCTAGTCGTACTGCTATTTAAAACCATAATACAGATATGTCACTATGCTTTGTTAACTTCATCAGTGTTTTCCTTCTTGATGTATATGCAAGTCCTGATATAACGATAGTCCGCTTATAACGATAACTCAAGTCCGGGCCCGAACCCATCGTTATAAGCGGACTCCACTGTATATGAACTACAAATTTAAATAACGTTTGATATACAGTTTTAAGAGCAATGACACAGAATAAACAAAAGATACATTTTTTTACAGAGACTAGAATTGAACCAGTACAAGGGCCACGCAGTTGCATTGGCCATAGGGGTGTAAGGAAAGGAAAGTGAATAAATAGGTATAAGGGTTTTAGGGCTAAGGGAAAGTTAGTTAGCGAAGGGTTTGGATGGCTGTTTGTTAGTAAAACTTGCACATCCTAACCCCATACAAGACTGAGCACATCACTATTGGCACAATTTCTTCGCTTCAACCATACACTTTGTTAGTGCTGGGAAGGCTTTTGGGGTTTTGGCGATCGTTTGAACGTTGAAATGGATTTGAGCTTTAGATAACTCCGAATGAGTAAATAAAAAGAACCAGTAACAGGCCTCGGTCTATACTGGTATAAACGGGGGAAAAAAAGATACACATAAACCATGCAAATTGGATAGTAACTCGCAATCTCACTCTAAATACTACACTAACTATAATTATATAATATATACTTGACGCAACAGTAACTGTCAAAGCTCAACAACTACTTCAACAAAAATGCACAGTACAACAGCATTCAACAACACAAATTAACTGACAATGTATAGCACAACATTTGCCAAACAATTTCTCCAAACGTATAGAATACCTCATTGCGCATACTTCAACAAAATTACCAGTAAAAAGTTGAACAATATAACACCCAAAAAATAAAAATAAACTTCCAACAATCCAGCTTCGACAACAACAATTTCACATGACACCAATCAAATAATATCAACGAAACAATGCACACAGCGAATTGACACAAAATATGTAGTTAGTTTTGGCTTTATATAAGTCATGATGAATGCTCAACGTAACACAATACACAACAGCTGTGAAGGTTTTCCAAAGTGAAGGACTTCTGGGAGTTGATTTTGTCCCTAGCTCTGTTAATTACTAGAAGAATGCAGTTGTTTTATGCTTATCTCCTACGTATGGTCAATGAATTGGGTCCAGGGAACTAACCAAGTTTGGAAATAGGCTACCAATATTGGAGACATATGCCAGATTTGAGACTACGTTACGAATATTGGGACGAAGAATGTCAGAGTTAGAAAAATATGACAAAAATTACCCTCTTTTAGGTGAGCAGACCCATATCCAGATATCAGGTACCAATTTTTAGTAGTGACTACTAATTTCAGATCCCAAAATTCACCAAATTTTTGTACCCGTTTTTACATTGTACTTTACGATCGCAGCCGACACTTTTGCGTATTTTCCGTGCACAAATAAATAAAGAAACTCAAGAGGAAAGATAAAGTTATCGGTCCGTTTATGCGGTCTTGCTTTACGCTAATTTCTTTTACGTAGTTGCAATCTTTTAAACTTTGATAAATCAAGTAAATGACAGATGTCACGCAAGATAGCGTAAACATTGACATTAGTAAATGATTCATGTAGCGACCCATGTCGAAAGGGCTACGTTACAATCGAAATATTAAAACTATTTTATTAGCACTAAAATTCATGACAGTTGCGTTAAAACGTGTTTCACAGCTAGCGTATTGTTCTACAGACGTATTTCTAACAGATAAATTTAATTTTTACTCGTTTTAAACTCACGAAAAGTTACACTTTCTAAGAATACGATACACATCCCTATCTTACCATGTAAAGCAGGATTCGGTTGACGCATTTTCGTTTACGCCCAATTTTTGCCGAAATAATGAGCCATGAAATGAAGGCATTACTGTAGCTTCAGGCTTTACGCGAGTAGGAAACATCTGTAAAAGTTTTTCTTTATGTCCAATTCCTGGAATCTGAGAGTCTAATAAGCCAAGTTGCTAATAATGAAATCAAATCGCTTTTTTTTCGTAGAAAGCGTTAAAGAGGAGTAAAAAGAGAGCGAGGAAGGTATACAATCTTGATTTGTTGTAGAAATTGTTCAAGTCCGGAGGGGTAGGAGATAAATAGGGCATTAGGGGATTGTTATCAGTTTTTATGGGTCGGTCGTAAGTCGTAGTTGCGAGACCACGACTTACAAGTCTGTGATGTTCGGGTGTGGGAAAAGGCTACACACAACCTGTGCGACAGTTCCGACAAGGAAAAAAAAATAAGGAAAGAGAAGAGAAGTAGTGGCAAGGAAGAAAAGCAAACCGCAGCCTTGTGATGGATTGATAAGAAACTGATCGTTAGGGCGGTTTGCTTATCTGTAAGGAAGTGGTTTCGGAAGGTTAAACACTGGCTAACAATACGGAAAAAAAGAGAAGAAAAAGAGAAGACGAAGAGTAAACACAAAAAAACTAAAACATATCTATATAAAAACTTAGTTCTGTGGCACATGCAATACGAACGGTTATATTTCTATGAAGGACGAACTTTTTTTCCTGTCACTTTGTTTACGCCAGATAAGCGTATGCGTTATGAAATGAAGACTAATGAGTCATCTTTTGTTCTCTTTTGCTTTTTAGGATTATCAGCCGACGAACGACATGTAAGTTACGGGAGGCTCCTCGCTTAATCTTTTCCCTCCGGTGTTCATGCTTTCAAAGAAGAATAAGTAATATTGGAGAACGTTTTACAACATGGCTACTACTACTACTACTATTTCGGAGGCTCTTGGTAGCGCGTTAGAAGCCGATGAAAGTTTTAGTGAACGTAAAGTACCTCATTTCGTATGCAAAGCCACTTGCGCCAAGATATTCCAGCCAAAATCCCATGGAAAGAAGCGAACCAACGTCATTAGCATGCGAACACCGGACACCGTATCGTCAAGATCAAGAGAGCGAGGGCAGGAAAAAAAGAGGAATAAAAGAAGACTCTCTCAAAAAACTTGTTTCTATTTTTTAAATCGATAGTAAAAAAAAGGAGAAAAACATATTGCTTTCCTTTCGTATCGTATTTTTTCATAATTTTCTGTTATAATTCTTTTCGTTTTTGTTGCGCTTTTTCTAATTTTCTCTGGGCTATTTTCTTACCCTTGGTGTTTTTGTCTTTGTAAGGAAGATAGCGAGAAAACTTGTCTCGTTAACTAGGGAGAAAGACTAGAAAAGTTGGCCTTTTTTCATTTTCCTTTCTAGTTTTTTTTTACCTCTCGGGGATACCCAAAGAAGTTGGGAAAAGATCTACAGCAGAAGGGTAACGAGAAAAGGGGCTTGAAAAAGAATTTTACATGGAAACATAAAAGGACAATTGGATCCATAAGAAATTCTTGGGATTATGAGAGCCGTCTTAAGCGAGGGAATATTTTCTGTTGGTACTTTTTTGGGGATCGACAGCAATTTTAGGCCACAACGACATAGGAAACGACACAATCAGCCGGCTTGGGATGAAATTGTAGTTGGAAATGCGTTTCGTTATCAACGTCTTTCATTTATTCTCTTTTTTTTTCTTTGAAACTTTTCCAGAGGAATTCAATTTCACCACCACATGATCGAGACAAGTTCCGTGGACGTTCGCCGCCCGAACATGAGACCAAGAAGATCAAACGTGAAGATAAAGACGGACACGTAAGCAATTACTTTTTGTTTCCTCTTTGCCGTCTTCATTCGTGTGTGGGGGCAAGTTGGTACTGCGACTAAAAAAAGGCGAAAGAAGAGAATTAGCCGACTCGTGTCCTTTTGTGAAGAGAAGGAAATGTTTTGGTGGATTAGGATAAATGGACTTTGCCTTGTTTACGTCATTTGGAGGGATCCGGTTGAGGGTCCATAATTAATGAGGGTGATGGAGACTAGCGAAGGGGACCTGGAAGATACGGAGAACAAGAATGTTTGGTTTTTTAAAGAACACGAGTCAGACACGTTTTTAGTGCTTTCGGTTTGTGTTCCTGTTTCAGTTACTCTTTAATTTTATCCTGTTGTTTTTCTGGCAGGCGAGTGACGGTGAAAAGAGCGATCAAGATTTAGTAGTCGATGACGGCATGGAGGTAAGTTAAAGCACTGGTTTCGTTGGTTCCTGGAGCGTTGTGGTTTATAGAAAGGAAACCAAAAAAGAATAATAGAGGGAAAAAAGTTGCAGTGTATAACAAGTGATCCTTAATAGGATCCCGTGACACCGCCAAGTAGGACGCAATCGCCCAGAGAAAACGGCTTGGATAAAGGAATCAAAAAGGAAATTGGAGGCGTGCTTCCCAGTCCGAGGCATAACTCATCGTTAGGGCCGCCCACGAAGAAACATGAGGAGAAAAACAGTCATCCAAAAGCGGCCACGCCCACTGGAGCTGCTGGGGGTGGTCCTGGGGGTCCCTTGCCGCCTGGAGTGCCAGGAAAAGGCGTGCTGAAGCCACCGTTAGGTAGCACTTTTAACGATCAGTCTCTTAATCAACGTTCTGGATCTTTCGAAAAAGATCTGATTAGATCATTTGATCGGATTGACTAATGGTAAAATGGCACGGGATCGGACCTATTTTTGGCCGATCTTTCACGGATCAAAATAGGTCACCTAGTGAACATAATTAGAGCTTTTCGGCTCTTTTCATTTTAAGTATCTTAAAAGTTGCCATCATTTTGTTAATTAACAAAATGATCGAACTTTTTATCGGATCTGATCGTCTCGATTGAAGTTGACGAATGATCGATAGCGATCGAAGATCCGACCAAAGAAAAGATCCGGAACATTCTTTTGAATAATGTAGTGAGAGTGGAGGCATGAAAAGAAAAAAAAGCATGAAAGATGGCGGGAGAAATAGTGATTTAAATTATGACTCTGCAGGTCAATATCCACCGTACTTGCCGCCTAACGCGATTCCTCATGAGTTGGCCGCAGCGGCGGCAGCGGGAGGCTATGGACAGTTGCCGAATAATATGCCGAACGCGTATCCTCCGCGGCCACTCGTTGGTTATGATCCACATCCGCAAATGAGACCGCCTCCCATGGGACCTGGTGGGCTCGGTGGCGTACCTGGTGGCAAACCGTAATAAAAATAATGAACGAGTTTAACCTTCGCAAGGATTATTAACCTTGGTGGTTTATGTTCCTTTTCTATTTTTTGTTACGCTCATCAGAGCGTATAGTTTCCACGTGAGTGGCGACGGCGGTGTTCAGCCGGTTCCTTTCCCCCCGGACGCGTTAATGGGACCAGGAATTCCCCGCGCCGCTCGACCGATTTCGACTCTCCCCCATGGCGAAGTGGTGTGTGCGGTGACAGTCTCCTCGCCTACTAAGTATGTTTACACGGGCGGGAAGGGCTGCGTGAAAGTGTGGGACTTGAGCACGTGCTTCACTAATGGCAATGTGGGGGTCGGGCCAACGAGCAACGGGGACGGGATGAGCAACGGGAGCATCAAGAGCGGACCGGGCAGCAGTGGCGCGACGATGGCTATGCCGATTAGCCAGTTGGACTGTTTACAACGAGACAATTACATCCGCAGTGTCAAACTTCTCCCCGACGGCCGGACGCTGATAGTGGGCGGGGAAGCGTCCACGCTGAGCATCTGGGACTTGGCCGCACCGACACCGCGCATCAAGGCGGAGCTGACGTCGTCTGCGCCGGCCTGTTACGCGCTGGCCATCAGTCCGGACT
>JAHZNP010000934.1:0-31685 GCA_020615345.1 Triops cancriformis
AAGCGCAAAAGCAATTGGAAAAGCTGATGTGAAAATGCCATTTATATACATTCTAATTTCACGAAAGGAAAGCAGGAGAAATGTTGGGAGAGAGCCGTGGAGAGAGAACTGACGTCAGTACCCCGTTTTGGAATATTTTGTTCCAATTGGGAACTCTTTTTGCAGTAGATTAGGAATGCCTTCTCGGTGTACGATGGGTCCATCCTCAAAAAAATATAACTGAAAGTTTAAATAACTCTGATTAAACCAGACAGTCTTGATAACCAAATGTTTACTTTCTAAGGGAAACGCATCCAGTTCTTCTCGCCTTTGTGAAACTTTACTGCGGGAATTTGATATTGTAGAGGGGAAAATATAATATGTTCATGTTTTGTACGATTTAGAGTGATAGCTAGATTTGAAAGGCGGGGATGGGATTTTGGGTATCGGCGACCCCAACGTTCGACTTCTAAATGTAAATGGCGACAAGGAAGAATAACGAGTCCGCTTGAAATCAACCAGCACATACACTGTAAAAACGGGTACCGAAAAATGATCAATTACCATAGCCCATAAAATGGATTTGAGTCCAAAAAATGGTACGGTCAGTCCACAGAGTAGGACAGAGGGAATATTGCTGTTTAAAGGGTTGTCATCAAGAAAAGAATTGAAAAGGAGGGTCTGAAAAGTGGAACCGATGGAACCGATGTGATGATTGACAGTTGAGATCACGTGGGATGATGGACAGCACCGCTTAAGGCAGTGATCATGATCGCTTTCATGGGAGTCGATCATTAAGAATTTTAGTGATGATACTAATAGTATTGGACCGAAACAATTCCTAAAGTAGCACATGTGGTAAGTTTTTGTTGTTTTCAGTTCAAAAGTGCCTCTTGTTATTTATTATTAACAATCAATCAGATGACGCAGAGTGTAGTTCTACACATATATGTAAAAGGAGATACATTTTATGGACTACATAAGTTAATATCAAGACCGGGGAATTATTCAAAATCTCGGTTCTTGTAAAAATTGGTAAGTTTCTAGTGCTTACTCAGGCCGTTGTAGGTAAGGAATCGATATTTCTGCATTGGTATCGATATACGCATGGAACCAAATTTTCAAGCTTCCCGCTTTGGGAAAGGCGTCGTTAAAGCTGCGTTGCCCACCCCTTGCATTTTTGGGCACTGGCCTGCGGCTTCTAAAAGTGGTGACAAAAGGTCCATAAGGAAGGGGCTTGATATTCCCTCTGTCTTACTCTGTGGGTCAGTCCGACCAAAAAATGGCTAAGTAGTACCAAGAAATGGTACTTTCCCCCCTATTCTTGGCAAGCGTCGTCTAATTTTTGGTAACCTATTCCCAATAAAGAAAGCAGTTGCCAAAAAATGGTCAAAGTAATAGCCTTATTTTACAATGGGAACCATCCATTTGACGGCGCTTCTGGATTTGACCCAAGGTCACGCCTCAACTCCCTGGTTCACAGAAAAGATACATACAGTCAAAGCTCCTTATTCGCGGGGGTTACGTTCCGGACAAAGTCCGCGAACATCGAAAACCGCGAATGTGGAACGGAAATTTACATTGAAGGAAAGGGATACGTTCCAATTTTTTTTAAAGGCAGTTTGCAGAAGAAAATTTCTTTTTATTCTCTCTTTTTTAAAAAAAAATCACTTGTCTGCTGTTGTATTTATTGCCTTTAAAAAATTAGTGAGTTTTGCCTGTTTAGCAGCTTTTGTCATCTGGGTTGACACTGACTGATACTCATGCACTGCTTCGTCAATTTTTCTTTTAAAAATCGAGCTTCTTTCCATTGAGGGAACATTGCTGACAAAATTAAAGGCACCCGTTTTTTATTAAGATCTTAAATCCACAAACTTAGTGCTGCTTCCATTTTTTCAATTGCGGGATCACGAGCAACTCTCGAAGATAACGAGGTCGAAGCTATGGAATTCCTGATTTTGTCTTCCGACTTTTTTATGAACCTTACTGTTGATTTATTGACAGTTGAATGAACGTGCAACAGAAGCAAAGGACTCCCCAATACGCACGCGATCGAGCATTTATACTTTTACCTTAAGTGGCAAACTTTTCTCCTACTGTTGGTTACCTTTCCTTCTTCTTTACTCGTCATAACGATAGGATTGTGGGAGAAATTAATAAAGAAGAATAGCAAGAATACTGATTCTGAGAAATGAAGACACATACAGAAGCACAAGTTCCTTGCGAGCGTTATGCGTACAAGCTACGAACAGTCGTGGAAATGGGATTTCGCGGACTTAACCCACGAGCGATGCCAGGTTAACCCACGCCATCCGCGAATAGCGAATTTTTCAGCCGCGAATAAAGAGTCATAAACCTTTCCCCCGCAAATACTGAAACCGCGAATAAGGAGCTTTCACTGTAATTATTAGGCAAGGTGAAAGGTGTTAGCGTAAACATCCTGTTCTCGTCATTCCAAAGAAAGCAGTCTCTTCGTTTACTCGTTCTCTCATCAAAAGTGGAAGATAGGACAATTTACACGTCAAAATTTCCAGTGCTTTGTGCGTTCTGCATGTTTGCAATTTCATGCTTTGTACGTGCGCTGTATTGTATTGTACGTTGTGTTATTGCGGTGCCGATTTTGTAGGCCGTTATTTGTTTGTGATGTTGTATTTCTTTACTGCCCTTTATTCTAATATGCTTTGTACGTGCGTTACTTGTATTATGCCTTTGTTTTGTGTACAATACTGTATGTGCGTTATAGACAGGTCCGTACCCAGGGGGGTCTTTAGGGGGTGAAACGCCCCCCCCCCCGAATTTTTTTTTTATTATGGTGAACATAGGAGAATGAGCAAATGCCCCCCACAAAATCATACTACCCCCCCCCCCCCGAACCAAAATCCTGGGTACCGCCCTGGTTATAGATGTTGTGCTTTGCATATGTGCGCTATGTATGTTATGCTATGCACTGTGCATTGTTTACTTGTTGTCAATTTTTTTTCGTTATTTTTGTGCTTTGCATTTTTTGAGTGCGTTAATGTATGGTATGCCTTTTTTTGTGTACGATATGTGCGTTATGGATGTTATGCTTGCATGTGCAAATGTACTGTACACTGTTTTCTTGTTGTGTAAGTTTTTCTGTCGTTATATTTTGTGCTTTGCCATTCTTTATTCTAATACAAAGCGGTATAGTTTTTGAGGAAATTTTGGAACTTATACAATAAAAGAATTAAAACAATTAATATTGAGATTTCATACCCCTTTTAGCGGTTAATTATTTACCATGTTTTGGACAAGAAAAACCATTTTGTGAAGTTGTTTCAGCCAATTTTTGGTATTATAGTATGCCAACTTTTGGTTCAGTTGGGTTTAGTTTTAGGTACTTATATTTGCCACTTTTAGGACAACACGACCATTATTCAATAATGATCATTATAAGTGACCATTCTGGGGAACACGGTTTTTGGTTATACTTTCGACCATTAAATGGTCGGATTTTCTTACAGTGTGTTTACTGTTGCATTATTTATTGTTGGTGAGTTATTTGGTGTATTGTTGAGGGCTATTTTTCAATTTGCATTGTTTATGTGTGTCGTTTATGTTATACTCTGCGTGACTGCTGTTAAAACTGTGTCGAATGCTATTTAATTTCGTATAATAAAAAATTTAAAGTAAAGTGTGCGTCAAAATGTCTATCGAATAATAGCAAATGGTATTACCTTATTATGGTTATTATTAGGACCAGTATTTGCGGTCTGATGCACCAGGTTACGGATGTTTACTCGCCAATTTTTGGTAGTGCCATATACCAATTTTTGGTTCTGTTACCGATTTTGGTTCTCTGTATTGCCGATTTTCGTTCTACGATACATATTCTGGTTCTGTGTATTGCCATTATTTGGTTCTGCGTTGTACTGTTTTTTGGTTCCACTACTCTGAATTTAGGTAGGGAAAATACCGATTTTTGGTTTTTCTAATACACCAATTATTTGTTCTGTCCAGGAACCATTTTATAAGGTTCACATCTACCATTTTTTAAAAAAAGCTACCATTATTGAATTTTGGTACAAAAAGGGCCCCAATCTGGGTTTGCTTGCCTTTAGGTGCCATTTTCCCCGGGGAACTTTTCTTACTGTGTAACTTACATTGGGTTCAGCACCAGGGCTTCGAAGAACGTTACATATTAGTTTGCTGGAAAGCAGTCTTGCCAGATGACGACTCGTTTAAGTTAGAACAATGGGGAAGTTCTGACAAAATAGGTAAGTAGGAAGGGCTTTGAGGAGCTTGAACCCAGCAAACTAGCAGAAAGCTTGCAGTGTACGTAGACAAGGGAGGTTGGGTAAATACAGCGAGTTAACTCAAGTGAAAACTATTTGGCGTGTCTACTTTGCTTCGCTCTCCCTCACTAATTACATAGTTTTAAATGGGTCAAAAGTATGACATATTTGCTCTATAACCCATTAAGCAGAAAGGATATAATTATTGCTCAGTAGCGTGGAAAATAAGTTGCAAAAGGAAAACTTTCGTGAAATTGATTCCTTGACTCTCACTCTATTGGTTCATCCTGAGAACTGTGGAAATTTCTCATGAAATAATTCGCCCATATGTGTACACGGAAGTAGATGGAGCTTGACGTTGACTTTATGCATATTAATGTAAGGCAGTGAATGAAAATGGGTTTGAACAAAGCAGGGTGCAGCGAGAGATTGAAAACCGAAGCCCAAACTTCCAATTGTAACTGAATGACACGAAAATGGAGACTATTCTGGTGAATTTTAATCCTCCGCCCCTGGATAGCCAAGCTAAACAATTATTATTTTGAAGTTTATCCGTCTGAAATTTGTATGACTGTGAACTTAAATATAAAATGTAAATACAGTCAAACCCACTTCATTGAAAATCAGTTATTTGAATAAACCGCACAATTGAATAAAAAGTTGACCGTCTCGTCTTAAGGCCATTTAATTCAACGCAAACCTAAACTTCTTAATTGGATAATGTAAATTGAATAAAACTGCTTAATTGCAGTAACTCTAGCTCAACGAGTGTTAAAGTGTTAAATCTCCTTGAAAACAAAAAGAGACAGGATTCAATAGCTAAACGATTCGGCGTGAGTCAAGCGGTGATTTCCAGAATAGAGAACGACAAGGAGAATGCTCTGTGTAATTGGGGAAAAAAACTTGAACAAGGACCACACAAGAAAAAAGAATTGTTGAATATTAATAAGTAATACAATATACTAAACCTTAAAATAGGATATTAAAAAATAATACAACAAATTAAATCAATACAGGGTAGTAGAAATTTACTATTGTCTCCTTCAATACCTATTTTTTATCATGCTGTATAGGCAAAACCGGATATTTGAATAAACCGCACATTTGAATAATGTTCGTCCAGTCCCGAGCCTATTCGGGTTGTACTGTAAAGACATTCTGGCTAGAAAGGACCAAATTTCCAGACTTCTATTATGCGTCTTTTTTACGTATATGCGCTACTCGCGAACCTTCGTCATTTTAAAACTTAATGTTGAGCCTTGGCGTAATGATTGTCCGTCGTTACAGGATTCCGCCATGATTTTCTTACCCCTGAATGACGTCACAACAGCCAACCATGGAGTAGTTCTATGTCCAGACATGGCAGAACAGGCCATGAAATAGTTTCAATTTTGCCAAGACCGATGACAGGAGTTATACGGTGACGCATTCTGAATATACAGTGCAACCCGCTTAATTGGATAGGCTCGGGACCGGACGAACATATTCAAATATGCGGTTTATTCAAATATCCGGTTTTGCCTATAGAACATGATAAAAACAATTGTAAATCTCTACTATCCCATATTGATATTTAATGTGTTGTATTAATATTTAATATATTATTACAATTATGCGGTTCATTCAAATAACCGATATTCAATTAAGTGGGTTGCACTGTATCACGTTTGGGATCAAGTACCATTGGTTCACTTTGGTTCATCCACTTTGAGTTCTACTGTCGTTTTGCCCCTCCCTACCATAAATCTATCGCAAGCGGGTAATTTTCAGACAACGTCGCTATGATTCTCGTTTTCATTGCAATACCAAATAGACTATCTTATTTCTCAGATTTCCAAGAGATGCGTCAAGATTTTCTTTCCTCGAAGGAAAAGATGCTATTCCAAGCAGTGTTGCTAGCCGTGTCAAGCTTTTTATGAGTGCTACGACTTTGAGTGAGTGCACTAGCCCCGTTCTCCGGAAGCTCAATGTCCTTTTGCTACTACGTACTGTACACTTCATATGTAAACAAATTCATTTGTATTTCATCCAAGGATTTCAAAAGCTCCATCCTTGAAATGCACCCGCAATAATTATAAAAAAAACATGAGTGTTAAAACCGCTCACGTAATTTGCAATACATCAACCCCTGCCTTTCGTTATTTTTAGTTCCCCTTTTCCCAAATCCCTTTAGCACTGGAGTGTCACAATAATTTAGTGGTTACTTGCTAACTCTGCCTTGATTCCAGAGCTAAGTCAATTTTCTTTCTTTTATACAAATACTTTTTCTAAATAAGAGCTAGTCCCGCAACCTCCCCAAAAATGGCTGATGAGCAAACAAATCATTTTGCACTGACATGTAGCATAAACGCAGTGAAAAAATGACGAGTCTTTGTGTGTGTTTTTGTGTAAAAAAATGCATTCGCTTTCCATGACAACTAACAGATCAATCGGCCCCAAAAACCAGGATACGTCCTTCGGGACAATTCTTGGGCCACAGCTTTGAACGCAGCCCACGTTTCTTCACCGGTAGGGATAATTTGACTGGCGGGCAATAAAAATCCATGGCGACCAGCATCGCGGAGTTCTATCGTGTACGAGTACTTGATACCCGCGGTACCCTTCGCCCAATCTTGCGCGCTTCCTGCAAACGAAATTCAAATCTCCAGTTATTTCTCAAGAAAGATAAATCCCTGGCGTAATAGCACCTTATGTTCTCAACGTTCACAATTTTACCCAGTAGTATTTTAAATATTGTATATAGCAAAAATTTCCAAAGTAATAAATTTCCAAAGTAATAACTTTCCAAAATAATAAATTTCAAAAGTAATAAATTTCAAAAACAATAAATTTCAAAAGTAATAAACTTCCAAAGTAATAAATTTCAAAATGAAATTTCCAACTAATAAGTTTCGAAATTAAGAAATTTCACAAGTAATATTGATACATTCCAAAATTAAGAAATTTCAAAAGTAAGAATGTCAAAATTAAGAAATTTCCAACTAATAAGCTTCGTAATTAAGAAATTTCAAACAAATAAATTTCGAAAAGTTTGCACGGTACTGCTTCTGAAAAATGTTACCTGACGCTTTGTAGAGGAGATCAGGGATTGCTCCCATTAAGTAGGAGGTATTGTGAACGGCTTCTAAGGCTCGTACTCCGACTTTGGCCAACGAGAAGAGTTCGGCGTAATCATCGGGGCGAGTATCGGTGTAGCCCCAGGGCAAAAGCCACATTTGGGAATAGGCGTGCAGGTTCACGTAGAGGACGATATCGTCTTTGCGCTCCAGGATGAATTTGGCCAGCGCTTGTGTTTCTGGCTCGGAGAAAGAATCCGAGCCGGCGAAAGACTCGGAGCAAGGATTGCGGGAGCTGCCGCTTTTCCGCCAGTGAAACCTGAAGTTACGGTTCAGGTCGGTGCCAGTGCAATCCACTTGGCGACGAACGGGTCTTGCGCTGCGGAAAAGTTCGACATCCAATTCGTCGCTGTCGCCGGAGGTTGAAGATTCGTTTTCGAAACCACGGTTGGTTTCCGACGCGGGATCGACGCCCAGATCGTCACTAGATGGCGAACTACGCGCTGTTAAGGTAGCGTTCGGGGCACGGTTCTTTCTCCACATCCGGTCGACATTGTGGCTGTAATCGTAACCGTCCGGATTGGCCACGGGCAGGAAGTACCACTCGAATTTTTCCATGAGACAATCGTTGGCTGGGGTTTCCACCAATTCTCTGATCATGTACGTCAAAGTTGCTGGCGTAATCCATTCCCTGGCGTGCATTCCTAGAAATACACCCATTTTTTATCGTTTTTGATTAATTCAGAGAACTGAAATGAACTTGGAAAATGGACAACTAGTATTAACAGCGCACGAAATTTGGATAGTGAAGAACAGCTAAGTGTAAGTACAAATGAAGTTTAGGGCATCTAACATAGAGTTCATGGTTGCGTTCCTAGAGGTGCCACTGAAGTAATACCCTTACTATCAGCCATTTACGGATTCAAGGAATAGAACCCTCCTAAAGGAGAACTACATTTTACACTGTTTAAAATTTTAAGTATATCATCACAGATTCTCAGCAGTAAATGTTTGGAGCATATCTACTGCATGTTGTTGATTCTATGAAAATACGAAATAAAAACTGAAAAATGATTAAATAAATACTGAACAATATTAAATAAGTACTGACAAATAAGGCATACATAATTTGGAATGGTTTATTTCAAACACTAAATTAATTCCGTTCGGGAAAACAAGATTCGAACCTGACAATTAGTTTGGTAGTTATCACCTGGAAAAATGTGGTAAACATGCAGGTCATTGGTCCACGTAAGAATTTAACCCGAACTAGAAATGAACTTGCGCAAATGAAGACCAGTTTATAAAACATATATTTGAGAAATACTGAAAGATTAACTCGCGTCTCACAAATTTACTAGAAACGTTTCGAGAAAGTGCATAATATCTGCTATATAATACTATTATAAACTTTAGTATTAAGAATTTACCATGAAACTTAAAAGGGGTTTTGGTGAAATGAAATGAGTTTATCATGAAATTTACTTTGAGGAGCAAAGAACAAATTTGCTTTGAGATCCATTGAATCCATCGTGAACCCTACTTTAGGATATGCCACATTACACAGCAAATTAACATCACAATTTTGTCAAATTATCTTGAAATATTTCGTAGAGGAAAACTATGAAGTAAAGAGAACAAACAATTAATTGGAAGGAAAAAGGAAGCTGCAAGGTTTGCAAGTTACACGAACATAAACGAAAAGTACGAAAAGAACACAAACGAAATGTAAAGCAGCAAGTGGAACACATACAAAGACGTACACTTTAAAAAAATTTAAACTTGAACTTCTATTAGTTTGATTTATTTTGGTATTTTGAGCGTCATCTTATTTAATTATTTCAGTAGATTCTTATTACTTGTTAGTAGTGTAATCTTATTACTTATTATTAGAGTAATCTTATTACACATTATTAGTTTAATATCGTTTTTTTATTATTTTACAATTACCCGCATCGAAGAAGAGAGCTTTGCGATTGCGCAATGCGTCGTTGCGACGTGCAACTCGGAGGACTTGCAGTGGTTTGCCTTCAGGGCTTCTTCCAATTTCGATCAGACTAGTATCATCGGGGTACTTGCGAGTCAGATACTGCAAATAGGTGTAAATATCTGGGGAACAAAAACACGGTTCGTTACACTTCTGACGAAACCCAGCCCATGATGGTGGCAATGGGCCCAAAAAGAAAGAAAGACAAAAACCTTCTGAGGTATGGTAATGGTCCCAGGTCATGGGATGTTCCTGCCGATCAGCCAGTTCGGAGTCGACGGGCCCGTCAGGGTTTTCTTCATTGATTGCGTCCTGAAAACGGATAAAACAGAAACTTAGAATGCAGTGCATCGCAGTTTGGCAGATGTCACATCACAGTTGCACCATAATTTGTTAAAAAAAAGAAAAAAAAAGAAATGAAGGTTAGAGCTTTCTTAGTATCGTACCTGAATATTCTCGATGAGGATTTCATAGGGCAAGTTTTCGTCATCCAAGAACTGTTCGACGTCACTGAGAGCTTCGGGAGCGACCATTATGTCCGTGGCTGAGGTGACGAAAATGCCCCGCGGGCGCAAAAGCAGTTTGGGGTCGGCCCAGAAATCGACACCTGGATGGGCTTCCAGCTTCAAGATGGTTTGCGTGGAATCTTCGGTAGGCAAAGTGACGCGATAAACGCGGTAGTTGTCGTACTGGTGTTTAGCGGCCTTTGCGTGTAGTGGAGCGGAAATTTTCCCAAAATTGCGCTGTTGAATGTGGTCTTCGCCCGCAGCAGCGGGGGCCCCCAAAGACGTCGCTTCTTCTGGTTCCGTTGTGGAATGCACAAGGTCTGCCTCTTTTTCTGCTAAAGGTTGATGAACTCCGTCGCGGGATGCTACCGCTGCTGGCTCGCTGAGTACAACGCTAGTAGCTGATTCCTCGTTATTGTCCTCTCCTGCGTCTTTGGATGACAAGAAAGATAACACATCCGTCGGAATGGTAACAGATTCCTCAGCGTCAGATGATCCGTCGGTTGGAGGTGCATTGTGAGAGTCGTTGACACTGTCGTCAATAGATGGCGCGGTCGTCGCTAAAGCGTCGTCTTGGCGAGCCAGCAAATCTGGGTCAGTTTGTTGTGTTTCGTCTGATGATATAGGTTGCTTTTCGGCTATGCTGGCAATATTTAATTCCGTAGAGGAGGAAGCTTCAGTTTCAACGGTTTCGCTTCTGGAAAGCAACTGAGGATCAGCTTCTGTAGTGGGAACTTCTTCGTCAGCTAATGCCACGTGGAAGACTTCGACATGATTCTGCTTGGACACTGTTTGATGTAGTTCTACGATAGGAGAGTCGTTCAGCGATTCTGGGTCTGATTCTGTGGCAGGAGATTCGTTTCGTGATTCTAAATCTGATTCTGTTGCAGGCGCATCATTTCGTGAATCAAAGTCTGATTCTGTTGCAGGCGCATCACTTCGTGAATCAAGGTCTGATTCTGTTGGAGGAGCGTCATTTCGCGATTCAAGGTCTGATTCTGTTACAGGAGTATCGTTCCGCGATTCTGGGGTAGCTTCTGTGGCAGGAGCTTCATTTCGCGACTCTAGATCTGCTTCTGTTGTAGGCTCATCATTTCGCGACTCTAGGTCTGATTCTGTTGTAGGCTGATCATTTCGCGATTCTAGGTCTGATTCAGTTGTAGGCTCATCATTTCGCGATTCTAGGTCTGATTCAGTGCTAGGAGAATCGTCTTGGAGCGCGAGTTTCTGGCGCTGTTCGGGCTCATTCGTGGTTGGAATCTCTTCAACGTCGTCTTGGTTATCTCCAGAGTTGATAGTAGATGATTTGCGAGTTTCTGTTTCGGACGCATTGGCTTTCTGCTCTCCAAGGGTCAGAGTCGTTGATTCAGGCTCGGATCTGTTGACCGAGGATGTCGATTCTTGACGCGAATCAAAATCTGGATCAATGACTGTAGTAGATTCTTGTCTGCTCTCGAGTTCGGATTCAGTTGCTGGTACTGTTTCAGTACTTGCGACCGGATCTTGCCTACTGCCAAGGTCTGATTCCGTAGATTCTGCCGATTCTTGCCTGTGGTCTACTACTGACTCTGTCGACTTCTCCGAGTCTGACCTAATTCCCAGATCTGATTCGGCTGACTCTTCCAATTCCGAAGCTTTCGTGTGGGCAACTGATTCTTGCCGGCTATCGAGTTCCGATTCGGTCGATTCTGTTGATTCTTGTGTCTCGCTGGCCGATTCGGACTCCACCAATTCATTACGCATCGCAATTTCTGTACTCCTGTCCAATTCTGATTCCTTGAAATCGACTGATTGTCTGCTATTCAACCGCGAATCAGTCGATTCTGGCGCTTCCGTGGTATTGATTCCGTCATTTTCGCGGCTATCTCCCGATTCTGCTTTTTCCGTGTTAGCCACCGTTTCTTGTCTGCTGGCCAGCTCTGATTCTGTCGGTGCCGACTCAGTATTGGCACCGGAACGGTTAGCCAAATCACCCAGTTCAGTGATTCCAGCTTCGGTGTTAAGGTCGTCCGAAGCAATATCCGTTGTTTGCTCGTTTTCGCCGTATGGCAAAACCGCCTGGCGCTCCGCTAGAGTAGCATGTGTCGCCGATTCGGCTGATTCTGTCGATTCCACCGCGTCATTCGATCCGTGGTGCGTCAGAGCCACGCCTTCAATGCCCACCCAGGTAGTTGACTCATCTGCCCTGCCCGCGATGACGTCACGCTGAAATAGTTCTAGGATTCGCCAAACGAAAGGGAAATCCATTACAAAGGGTTCTGTCCCTTATTTATGGTTCTCCCCACACTGGAGTTGTCCGCAGGGTTTCTTACCTGTCGTGCCCTCAGTTTCACTTTCCAGCTGAGCTTGGATGGCGCCAAAGTTAATGATGAGGATGGCCCATGTTATCTTCCAAATCACGTTCCGTTTTTTCGTGGGTATCATTGCCCAAAGTTGAACGACTTATCTTTCAAGACCTGAAAAACAACAGCATAAATGATGAAACAACGAAAACATCAATAAAAAGTGTAACAAAAAACCTTCGACGTTCAGATTCTTCAAGTTGATAGAAAAACAAACAAGGAGAAGTTCAAATGGCAACACAAAGCTTTGAATCGTTTACTGTTGTTCAAATGTAAGTAATGTTACGTAAACTTAGGAAAAAATAAGAAAAAAACGCTTTTACTTTCGGAATCTTCAAGCTGATTCATAAACAAAACAGGAAAGCTGCAGTAGCGAAAGAGAGCTTTGAAGCATTTGCTGTCCAAATACAAGTTATTCTGCGGAAACTTAAACCAAATAAAAAAAATCTTCCAAGCCTAAGACTCGTCAAGTTTCAGAATTTTCAAGTTGATAGAAAAACAAAATAGGAAATTTATAAATGGAGAAACAGAGCTTTGAACCGTTTGCTGTTGTTCAAATGCAAGTCACACTCCGTAGACATTAGAAAAAAATCTTCAAATTTCAGAATCTTCAGGTTAATACAAAAACAAAACAAATTTTAAATTATACTTGTGTAAAGAATCTCTAAACCTCGTTAGTTAATGCTCCCTTCTTCACAAACCGAATTCTTTAAAAAGTAAAGAAATATACGTTACCGTCAATAGGCTATGCCTCCGATGGTTCAATTAATAATAAAAAAACAGGAATAGCTCCAATAACGAAACAAAGCTTTGAACTGTTTGCTGTTGTTCAAGCGCAAGTTATTCTTCGTAGACTTAAAGAATAAAAATGTCTGAAATCTCCGAGTTTCCGAATCTTCACGTAGATGCATAAAGAAAACAGAAAAAGTTTTAATGGCGAAACAGAGCTTTGAACTGCTTACTGTTGTTGAAAAGCAAGTCATTCTACATTAATCTAAAAAAAAGGCCGGAAAAAAATGCAGCCACGAATTCATTGACGAGGTTGTCAGCAAGTTGTCAGGTAAGTTCAACAGGCGCTTCAAATTTGGACAAAATGGGCGAAACTTACTAAGCAACCGAACAAAGTAAGTCAATCAACAAAATTGACTTTTTATTTTCTATTCAAAATTTTGCAACACTGGTTTTAACGGCACTCAAAGGTCTTATACTCTTTAAAAAAAGGAAGCTGAATTTCTACCTTTCCTTTGCCCATGAGTAGCCAAAAATAAACGATTGAATTCCCAATGAGCTCCTGAAAAAGTCCTAAAAACACCCAGAGTAAAGAAAAACCGGCTCTTTAACTGTAAAGGTCAGTTCATTTGCATATTTACGTCCCGTTAAGTTTAAAAAACTTGACGACCTGGAGAAGGATCTTGAAAGCTGCGGCGCGAGTTTACATATATGGGTGTTTGACCACGTAACCTTCTAGGTTAAGGTCAAGTGCAACTGAAAATCCCCATAAAGCACTGCCTCTCCTATCTTTAACGTCCTAATCAACTTTGCGAACCTCAAATAATTTAATATTTGTAATTCTACCCCAATTCCCTTTCGTTTCCGTTGCTACAATTTCCAACGTTTCCAGAATTTCCAATGTCTGAAGAACGACTCAAAAGTGAGACACAATCGAAATAAACATAGGAAGATAAATATAACCCAATTGAACAATGTAACTTGATAACTCACCTGGATTAATTCGACAGCACAAGTCTCAATACAATGTTATGTTTCTTCAAAGATAGGAAAAGCTCGTGAAGAACCTAGGAACGAAACTAAATGACCGAATGGCGAGCACGAGTTGGATGACCGGGTGGGTATGATGAAGACGAGCACTTCCAAGTTCGATGGTATCCTGTCCACTTGTTCACGCTGTACCGAAAATTGTGGCTGCCTCGTCCTTGGACATCCTCACTAAATAGTCTCCCTCCAGAAGAGCCCCGGAACGCTCCAGTCCTCCGTGGGGTGGACCTGGGGGTGGTAGTGGGTATGAAGAACAAAGAGAGGGCAAGAAAAACGGATAAGGGAGTTTGTAAAGGTAAACGAAGCTAGATATGTGGCTTCAGACTATGAAGGTAGAGAGGTAACCCCCACAGGTGGGTGGCGACTTCCCGAACGTGAGAGGCGACGCATTGGTAATTTGGCTCCAGGAAGGGTAATATGGGGGTGGCTTGGGCTGGCACAATGAGGAACACGAAAAAATGGAAGGAAAATACCCCAAAAGCAAAAAAGCGTGGCAAACGTAACAGGCTTTTTTTGACAAAAGGGATATTTTCTTTTCTTTTTGCTTTTGAGACAGCTTTTAGGCACTATTATTCCTGCCCAGATGACTTTCAAGCCGTTCTGCCGAGTTTTTCGTATTTGTTGCCATCGTGTATCGTAGGACGAGACAAAAGAAACGTAGGAAAAGAAAGAAAAGAAAAAAAGGGATGTCGATGGCGAAAGAACGAAATTCTAGCTGATGTAAGCTTGTCGTGTCGAAGGGTTTTCACTTTTTCTCAAATGATTTGTACACCTTTTGGTCGTTGTAAAGGGTGAAGAATCTGACTCATCCTTTCGTCCTTACCCTTTTGCAAAATCCTCCAGGAAATCAAGGTAATCTTTGTTGAAAGTGTATTCTTCAATGGCTTAAATTAGCTGAAATCAGAATTATAATTGCTGAAATTTATTTGGGCCGTAAATAATGACAATAATGATGAATTACGCAGTATTTATGAAGAACTTCAGGGCGAAGCATTTAAACTAAACTTTACGAAGGGCTTCACCCTAGAAATTTTAGCGAAATGTAAGGTATGTCTCATTGCCTTGATTTTCAATTGAATTAAAAATGGAACCGAAACTTATATTTACGAATTACTTTGAATTTGAAGAAACGTAAAACGTGTCTTATTGGTGTGATTCTAGAAAGTACATATGTATGAAGAATTTGACGACGAGAAATTGATTAATGCAATTTTAAATTAAATTATGTTTACGAATCGGAATCGCATGGAAATTTTAACAAAATGTAAGAAATTGGGAGGATTCTTTAAAGTACAGATAAATGAATTTGAAAATGGTGGGCAGTTGTAAACGTAAAGTTCTGCCAGTTTGGGTAGTTTCTTAAATTGCAAATATTTGTAGCTGAAATTTGGGTAATACATATTGGCAATAATGATATGTTACAAAATATCCGTGAAGAATTTCAGGATGAAGCATTTAAAATCAGCTTTACAAGCACT
This sequence comes from Triops cancriformis, assembly GCA_020615345.1. Classification (NCBI taxonomy): domain Eukaryota; kingdom Metazoa; phylum Arthropoda; class Branchiopoda; order Notostraca; family Triopsidae; genus Triops; species Triops cancriformis. The sequence continues at coordinate 15,381 of JAHZNP010000934.1, forward strand.
TCAACCTGGAAATTTTAACAAAATGTAAAAAATTGGGGTTATTTTTTTAAGTAAAGATAAATGAATTTGAAAAGCATGGGCAGCGTCAACGTGAAGTTCTGCAAGTTTCGGTAGTATTTTTTAGTTTTAGTGTCGGGAGTGACTTCCGGAAGCGTAAGGATACGATCCAGCGCGTTTCGCTGACCTCTAAATTTAGTTCAAGGTAGGCACTGTGTGACATTGGAGAAAGCGTTTGATCTATTCAAATTCCAACGTGAATCTCACGCTTACCAGGCATTTATTACCATGTATTCTTACGTCGACGGGGACAAGGAATCATGTTTTCAAATACCCTGGCCTTGAACTTTCAAAACTAGACGGTCCGTTACCAAGAAAAGAAGTTTTGTTCGATTTCTTGTTACATTTCGTCGGGAATTTTAAATGTGACGCGATAGAAAAGTATTGCTAACATTAGAGCATAAGTTAAAGCTGCGGCTGTTATGGCAAATTATTTCTTGTTGGTATAACTAAAAACTTACTTAGTGCGTTTAGTTCCTTTGTTAACTTTCGTGGAGAATACTTTTCAATATTTAAAAAGCATGAGCAGCGCACTTTGCTGGCGTTTGTTTTAAAGATTCTTGCTTGAATAATATTTACAAATGAGGTACAGAGTCATGGCACAAAGTAAATACATTATAGTATTTATAAAGGAGCCAGTTTATCGTTATAAATTGCGCTTGCACTTGTAACAAAATTTATAGGAGCAGTATAAGTTTTTGTGTTGTTTTTTGTTAGTTTTTTCCTTAATTCTTTATTTTTTATTTCGTTCGCAACGTAGGTTTTCGCTTATTGTTGATTACAGTTAGTCACTAATTCAATAAATGTTAGTAAAATGTTTACCAACAAATAAACATAACAAAAATGCGTGGGGAGACGTTTCTGGGTTCGTAAAGAATAGTTCTGCGTTGAAACGTATTGTATTGTACTTTGAAAAAGCATTGGAAAATACACTCGAAAATACATTGGAAAATATTGTACAATCGAAACACATTGGAAAATACATTGGAAGTCCATTCGGACTGAGTTTGCAATGGCGTTAGTAGAATTATCGAGAAATTTTGAAAATGTTTCATAAGGTGTAAAGTCAACGTTTGATTCAAAGAATTGAAGTGTTCTTAGAGCACGGAAGCTATTGCATAATGAATGACAATTAATAATTCAACATTAATGACCTTTTGAGCATTTCAAGATTTATAACATATAGATATATTCTGGAATTCTTAATACATTAACACCGTAACAAAATGTAGTACTAAATTAATGATCGCGCCGTGTTTTTCGCATTTTTCCTCGCAGTGTTTTTCGTCCGACAGAAATTATTAAGGACCACAAGCCACTGGCGTTGATTTACGCCCGTTTTTCTGCCAAGTTAAGACGAAAGAATGCACAGAGAGCAAAGTTAAAAAAAAGGGTAACTAAGGGTTAGGAGTTTGTCAATTTCGTAAGAGTGATTACGTTTCTCTTCACTCTTTTCATCGAAAAAGGTCATTTTCTTGGTCGGATCGTTGTGTATCCGCTTTCAAAGGTTCGGGGTGGTTCGTTACTTGCAATGTAGGTAAAGTTTCTTCCTTGGATGGCTTATCTTAACGAACGTGTTTATCTTTCGCCTTAGTGGTCGGTCGCGGTGTGTTGGTGGTAAGCGAAGGCTCTCCGGAACCGGATAATAAAAATGTCCCTGGCTTTATTGCCAATGGTTTTCTTGCCTTGTTGGCTGTAACGAACACATACCTGGCATGGATGTATTCCTCCAGCTCTTCAAGGTCTTTTCCTCACTTGGGTGTTTTTTCTCGAAAAAAAGAATAAAAGATGATCATAGCTTCTCTCCCCAAAGCGCTCTTACAAGACACGACCCGACGAAGAACGACTCATCTTCAGTCTTCTAGTTACTTTAGTTCATCTGCCCTACGGGCCAGTTGTTCAAGTTCAAGAGCGTTGGAGGATCAAGAGGCAAGAAGCAGGTTTTTCTCCAACTTGATAGACTGCAAACGGAGTTGAAAGCGGGGGATAGAATAGGAACAAGTCCCAAGAAAATTCTAGTGGAGGGTTTTGCACCTTAGAAAAAAAAGGAAAGCCAAAATCAGGGGTCAGAGACCACCACCGGAAACCTGACAAAACCTTCCTTTTCTGACTACATTTCAAGTTCGAGGTCGAAAAGTTTCCCTTTTTCGCCCAGACGGTATGGGTTGGCTCAAGATTCGCAGCGGCATGATAATGGGCTCCGAAAGGTCGTAAATCCCGGCTACGCTCTAATGAGTTCTCTCACAGCGTTGCAGAAGCGCCAGGCAGCGAAATCGTTGATTTTGTTCGGTAGTGAGCACATTTTTCCTGACCGATACCCTCGAATGCAACGCCGTGGGCACCAAGGCCGTGATAAAAAAGAAAAACACTAATAAATGAGAAAAATCCTAATATCAATACAGAAGAAAAATCCTAATAAACATGAAAAATAAGAAGAGAAAAGAGAAATAAAAAGAAAAAATAAGAAGGAAAAAATAAGAAGAAAGAAGAAAAATAATCAAATAGTGATACAATTTTTCATTTTTTTCGTGTGTATCACACTAGAAGTTTGGAGAAGAGTGAGATGTGCCACGAAGAAAGTTTATAACCTTCTATTTTCAGGGATGAGCTGGCCAGGAGCTGTCAAAGGACGCCGATGACGCGGAAGGTCAAGTTAATCAAATGATCAAGTCAATCGCAAGTGAAGGCCAGGGGAAATGATGAGCCAGCCCGTGTGGCTTCAAAGAAGATTAAGTTTCTGTAAGTATACGTCAGGAGGAAGTTTTGGTTTCGAAGTTTCTCAGATAAAACATGGAGCCAACAGGTAGACCGCAGCCATTAGCATTTCCCGTGCCAGGTTAGTCAGGCGATGGACTGAAACCCAGCTTTACAGAACGAAGCGTGACGTAGTCATTTCCAGTCGGATTTTCCGACGACGCTTGCCTGGTATACCGCTTGGGTGGAACCTTCAGAGCATTCTAGGAATGAATAGGGGAACCACGCGTGGAGTCCTACTTGGCATGGAATTTCCCTCGAAGCGTTCACGAACTGGTTTTCACGGTAAATGGCTTTCCGAGGAGCGTCTTAGCTTTGCTGAGTTTAATTAGTAGAGTTTTTGGGATAAGTAGTGCTCTTTTCGGTGCTTTAGAGTGGTCTGGAGATTCTAGAGAATGGGTAACAGATTGGACGGTAATGAAGTGTAGGGAGAAATGGTTTCAGAACGAATTTTCAGAAGTAATTAAATTGCATCTTTCTTGTAATATTGATTCGCAACGGCTCGTTGGTCTAGGGGTATGATTCTCGCTTAGGGTGCGAGAGGTCCCGGGTTCAAATCCCGGACGAGCCCAAATCAGTTTTTGAAGACGATTCCACTTCGGATCAGTGGTTTACTGAAGAGGTTCACACAATACCCTGTTTCGTTGCTCCGAAATGTTCGAAACTTCTGCCTTCCCTCGAAAACATATAATGTATTGAACCCTACAATTGCCAGACAAAAAGAGCTGGTAATAAAATGGTTCTCGCGTAGAAATCTGGATTCAGGATACATCATGGATTTGGAGCTGGGAAAATGCACCAGAATGAATTTGATTCGAGTTTAATTCATTTCCGTTGAATCTGAATGGATTTGGTTCACTTTTGATTTTTCCCTTCCAAATTGAACTTATAAACGACAAAATAGGTAAACATTTACTTAGAACAAAGCTAACTGAATTACAAAATACGTCGAAAGCTTATATTTAAATTCGGCGAGGACAACTTCCTATGGAAAAAACATGTATGGGTTTTGAAATACTTCTAAGCTCTGCTTTGTTTCATTCTTTTCTCTTGAGCCGCCATGCAAGTTCCACATCACTCCTTTCGCTTGCTTTATGTTCTGTATTGTACCATATGTTTGATTTGAACTTAACTTGAATTGCAAAAAAAAACAGAAATGAAACTGAACTGAATTTAACCGCAAAAAAATCAGAATGATTCAATTGAAAATGACTTCAATTTTGACGATTCAAGAATGGTTTGATTGAAAATGACTTCAATTTTGACCTTTCAAGACTGAATTAATTGAAAATGACTTCAGTTTTGACGTTTTAAGAACGATTTCATTGAAAATGACTTCAGTTTTGACCTTTCAAGAATGATTTGAATTACTAAAGTTTCAGAAAGTTGTTTCGAATTTGCTTTAAATTGATTTTCGCTATCCTTGAATTTATCCAGGTCTGCTTGGGTTGGTGATTTTTTGGGCAAACCAACTTTCAGATTTTACGTTTTTTAGACAAAGTAATTCCGTACGTGGAAGATTTTCAAATCAATCAACATAGTTACAGAGCAGAGACTCCCAAATTGTTCATCGAGACAATTTTGGGTGCAGCTTGATTTCATACTAGGTATACGGATGTTGTCGGGGTTGGGGCGTTGATAACTGAAAGAAGTTTGACCGAGTACTTGCTGGTTTGAATAACTTCTTTAGCACAACGAAAATTTCAAGGTAGTCTAGTATCTCGAAGATTCAGATCGGTCATAAGAGCTCGCCACGTGCCAGTCGTCAGAACTTTCTATTTCACGCGTTCAACCGCCCAACCACTTGAAACACTTCAACCTATTAGTAAACCGCAGTTCTGAATCAACTGGCTCGTTGGTCTAGGGGTATGATTCTCGCTTAGGGTGCGAGAGATCCTGGGTTCTAATCCCGGACGAGCCCGAGTTTTTGATTAATTGATTCTGGAGGTATAATTAATGCAGAGGCAGACATGCAGACATTATTAATGCTTTGTACGTGATTTAATTAGTTCATTTTGATTTCACATATACCCTCCTTGCTTACTGCGATGTTAATTACTGTTGGCCGGGTGTTTAACGTTTAGTGGATCTTGGTTGAATCGGCGAAGTAGCTTCACAACCAGAGCTGCTACGCGCTCTTTGCTTTTTGTCGCGAGCGCGCTCGCACATTCGCTCATATTTCTAAAAAAGAGCGCGCTCGCGCTCTTTTTCATTGTTGCTATCTATTCAGCGGATGAGAAAACTCTTCGAAAACATATATGAATATTAAACTATGACACGAAATAATGCATATAATATAAAGTACAGTATAAAATTAAGTTTAAAATTATAATAGAAATATAAATTATGCTGCCAAACATGTAATACATATATGTACCCTTATATAACAAGGGTACGAGTCGGTTGCCAACACGAAAACCCGCTTTTCACTAGCGTTTACCAAGTCTGACGCCTGTCAACACCAGCGCCATAGCGATAATTGCCAACACCCATAGCCATCAATGAACTACGCCATGAAAGCTCACCTTAAGGCGTTTCAGCTTTAATTAGACAATATTTGAGAGATTTAAGGCCCCGGTATACACACCCCTCTTTTGGACGAATAACATGGGGAATTCGGGGGATGGTTTCTCAATAATGGTTCTGTCAATTTCGAATCAATGTTGGCAGTAAAGTTGTTCTTATTAATATCTAGTGCACGTGTTTGAGACTTTTTAAAAATCTGATTTAATCAAATTTAAAAACTGTAGGAACATTTTTACATATTTCGAAAAATTTGACAAATGTAAAATCTCGTTTTCTTGTGCAGTAGATATCTTTCTGCTTTATTTTTTGCTGAAAGAAAGATTCAAATTGGACGAGCAGTTTTTACGAAATCTAAAAATATAGAAACTAGAATTCCCAAATTTTAGTAAATGATTTCGTAAAAACTAATTGTCCGATTTGAATCTTGTTTTCACCAAAAAATATAGAAAAAAGATACCTACTGCACAAAAAAGCCAGATATTAAATTTTTCAGTATTTCAAAATGGAAAAATTTCGCCTAGAGTTTTTAAATTTAACGTAATCATATTTTTAAAAATCTCGATCATGTGCACTGGATATTAATAAGTACAACTTTACTGCCAACATTGATTCAAAATTGACAGAACCATTATTGAGAAACCATCACCCGAATTCCCCACGTTATTCGCCCATAAGAAGGGTGTGTATACTCGGGCCTTAAGGCCATCTGAATACCGACTTGCCTTATGGACAAATACACGGGGAACCTTTTGAATGACTCTGCGTTTACTGCTAAGTTGTTTAAAACATTTTCCGACAGTAAAGTTTTGGGTAACAATATCTGAAATCTGATATTGTTACATTTCAGAAAATTTTGAAATTTAATTTGTAATCACTCGAGAAATTTAACTGATTTTTTCAAATTTCGAAATTTGAAAATTTCGCCATTTCAGATTCTCCGTACTAATAATTAAAAATTTTCTGTGTAAGAATATTTCCTAAGTTTCACGTGTTGCAAGGGTGGCAGCACAATTTAGAAGCTAAAATTTCGTAAATCTTGTGAACCATTTCGCAAAAACTATTGCATATTTTCGAAAAAATTTTGCAGAGAAAATTTTTTATTCTTAATGCGGAGAATCTGATTTGGCGAAATTTTCAAATTTCGAAATTTGAAAAAAACAGTGAAATTTTTCGAGCGATTATAAATTAACTGTCAACATTTTCGAAAATATAACGAAGTCAGATTCCAGATATTATTATTCAAAACATTACTGTCAGGAAATTTTGTCAAATTACTTAGCAGCAAACGCAAAATGATTCACGAGGTTTCCCATGTTATTTGTCCATAAGGCAAGTCGGTATACAGTGTGGCCTTAATAGTTAGGTTAGGTTAAATTGGGTTAGGTTTAGTTAGATTAATTTCAGTTATGTTGGGTTATTAGTAAATATGTTAAACGTTTAAGTGCAATTTTGTTTACATTTTCAGGTTCAGTCCGTAACCATGCCTCACAAACATCTTAAGGTGGGTTTTCATGGCGTAGCTATGGGTGTTGGCAATCGTCGTGTTGGCAATCATCGCTATGGCGCTGGTGTTGGCGTCAGACTTGGTAAAAGCTAGTGAAAGGCGGGTTTTGGTGTTGGCAATCATCTCCTACCCCAAACGGCGAAGCGACGTTTGTCTTTTGTTAAGTTTTTTACAGTTCCCACTAGATGGCGACACAGTACGAGCGCCTGCGCTCAGTGCTTTTTGAGCGCGCTCGCGCTCGCAAAAAATGGAAAAAGAGCGCGCTCATTTCCGAGAGTCCCACTGTATATTCCTAGATGACTAACTTTCGCTTTGGCTGCAAGGGTTACCGGGTTCAAATCCAAGAATTGATTCCCCTAGCATTATTTGCCCTTGTTCTTGAACAGATCGACAGATGGCAATACGAAGAACGCTGGACTTCACAATTTGTCTTTGCACGAAAGCCAAGTCTCAGAATAACGAGTTTTTAACCAGAAAGGATCATTGATTCAAAAAAGTGGGCTCGTCTGGGATTTGAACGCGGGACCTCTCGCATCGAAAGCGAGAATCATACCACTAGGCCAACGAGCCACACTATTCTGGTGAATACTTTCAAATTTGACACGACTAAGTTACTGGTCCGTGGAGAAGTTTTCGTAAGCTGGGTTCACAGCGTCGATTATCCATTCAACCTTTGCTCCTAACCGATCTAAATGAATTAATGCACTATTTCTGAAAATGTCAGAAATGGACTCTCACTGTATGATTTGAACCCGAAAATATGAACCCAAAAATGTGTTTCATACATAGCTAGTGCACCGAAAAGAGGGAATGATCCCCGTTCACCAAGAAACCTTCGTTGTCGGTTAAAATAGAGTCGTGGGACGAGTAGTTCGAATTTTCACACATCAGCTTGTATGAAAATGAACCCCACATTCGACTTCAGAAATCAGCTCACTGAGCTTAAACTATCTAAACGCTTGTCGAAACTCGTAAGCTTTAAAAGTGATCGTTTGCGAAAGTATCTCGGTTTCATAGAAGCTCGAATCAAATGATTCCATGAGAATACCGCTGTAGATTATCGAAAATCAGGAAAAATCGGGCTCGTCCGGGAATTGAACCCGGGACCTCTCGCACCCGAAGCGAGAATCATACCCCTAGACCAACGAGCCACGTGATTTTCCGAAGTCAGTGATTTTCTTCATCAGGATCGGTTAGATTTAAGGTTCAAAAGTTTAATTGGTGCAGTACTTGGCCACAAAAGCTGTGTTCCGAAGCGACTGTCACTTACATAGACCAGTGAGTCAATCGATTCTATGATCTAGGAAGGTATAATTAGGTTTACTGTATTTGTCGCTGTAAAATCGGTACTGACTTACGTCTACAATATTTCTGACTGCATTTTAATCCTGAGAAAGCTGACCTCTTCTCAAGTTAGAACTCAAACAGTGCTAGTTTCGAAATTAACCAGTGCGAAAATCGTTCTTTTAGGGCGAGTTTTATGTTTTGTCCCACTCATCCAAAGATTTTATATTCCCTCTTGACAAATCATTGTCAACTCGAATTAGCATGGAACACATGCAGTGGTTTAATTGTACTAGGATGCATCCACTCTGGTTTACAATGCTTATACCTAAAACTCTGCACTTCAAGGACTTTTTCGTATGAGAATTCTCAAAATTATATTTCTTTAATTCTTTCTCCGTTCGACTGCTTCAAAGAGAAAGTTAAGACAATATTTTATGTCTTTCAACGTTTATTTAACCTTTAAGTCTCAGTTGCATTTCTAGCTCTTTCTTACTCCTGTCTTTTCACATAATCACTACAGGACAGTACCTTAAATTATCATGTGATTGCTAATTTATTTTTATGGAAATGTTTCCGACAGTTAGCAAGACGTTCAACGTAATGACGCACGAGTTGAATGAAGTAAGCCAATTCAACGAAAGTAAAAGTCTGTTAAAAACAAATTCGAAACAAGTTTTTAAAATTCCAGTTCAAAGCAGTTCAGTTCAAAGAATTCTGGAAATTTTAGGTAACAGTCACCTCAATTTATTTCCGGCTTTTCCAAGTAACGTCATATTCAACTTAAAGTAAAATAAAGTAAGCGGAATAACCTGTGACAGTGACAATTGTATTGGGGCTCAGGGGAAAAGTGTGAACACAAACAATGCGTAGAAGTTTTTCAAGATCCATACATGTTCCTTCTACAAGAAGTTGTCCGGCGTCGACACTAAAAAGAAAATATTCAAATACACTTTTCAAATTCATTTAATTTTCTCTAAGTGAATTCCTGCCAATGCAATCGTTTCTTGTCAATCAATTCATTAAAAAAACTAGCAGTTGACAAACTCAATTAATTGAACTTAACCTAATATTGAATAAAAGTTGAATGTAAGAAGGTGCGTTTGTATTCCTTCTATTTTGGATTCTTCGGTAGGGATTCTTTCTATTTAGTGTCCGAGCCTCCAGCAGATTCAGGTTTATTTAAGACATGTATTCAGAAGGCTATTTAGTACGACTTTATGTTCTTATTGCAAAGCTCGGAGGTTTAATTTCGCGATTCTCGTTTGGGTGCAAGCGAATCCAGATTCAAATTCCAGGCTTGTTTCTTGACTCGCATTTGGCCATGTGTTGAGACAACAGAAGAACACACGAGTAATATTAGATTTTTGAGACTCGTCTAGGGACTAAGAAGACCAGGTCTCGTAATGACAAGTTTGTAACTAGACAGGATCACTGATTCAATAAACTGATTCGGGCTCGTCCGGGATTTGAACCCGGGACCTCTCGCACCCTAAGCGAGAATCATACCCCTAGACCAACGAGCCAGTTATTTTCTCATTCCCCTTTTAAAAACTGACCATAAGTGGTTGAGCTAGTTTGGCGGTTGAATGCATGAAAGAGAAAGTTCCTGTTGGTTGATTTAACCAGTTCATTTTGTTTTCAAGTATATCATTAGTGCTTGGTGGGAATTAGGTTATTGGTGGCGAGTATTCAACAATTATTGGATCGGGGTTGAATCGGCACAGTAGCGTCATACCTGGTAACAAGGAAGGGCGAGATTTAGAAACAAGTTTTGCAGATTTGCTTCTAAATTATATTTATAAGCTGACTTTCTGATTCAGTCACTTGCTCGTAGGATTACATGTGTGATTCTAGCTTTGAATGCAAGAGATTCCGGGTTCAAATGCAGTATCCGATTTTTGCCTCCCAACACAGACCTGTGCTGAGCAACGGACGAAGACACGAAGAACTATAGACTTCGAAAATTTCTTTGAACGAAGGCCAGCCATTGTAGATTAATAATTCCGCCTCGCTGCGATTTCCTAACCAGAGAGGATCACTGATACCGAAAAATCGGGCTCGTCCGGGATTTGAACCCGGGACCTCTCGCACCCAAAGCGAGAATCATACCCCTAGACCAACGAGCCGTACGATTCTATTTTGAACTAATTATTTTTCCATGAACAAGATCTCGTAAGCCGGATTTTCATGGTATGTTGAACTTTCAAACCCCTAGTCCTATATGCGTTACATATTCAATGTGGAATACTGTATTACTTCAGATTAGTGGTCGTAAACGATTGGCATTTGACTAATCGATTAATGGAGGGGAAATTTCTCCGATGATCGAATAGTTAACGAGTAAGTGCCAAACTTTCCTTATCGACGAGTAGGAATTGAAAATTAACGATTAGTGGGTCAATTTCTTTTTAAATTAGTTAAATGATTAACAATTGGCTAGGGCAATCGATTAGTTAACAATGATCGTTATTATTCCCACTCTTCCTTAAGAGTATCTTCATTCTTTTAACGAAAAAAAAATTCTACAAAAAGCGGCATTTGTTGTTGAAGAATGTACGAAAAAAACTTCTACAAAAAGATGTGTTATTGTTAAGAAAACTCTTTGAAGAAAAGCAGGAACACATTCAGCACAACAGTCATTTCAACTTGAAAACACAACAGAAGCACGTCGCTCTGTATTTTTAAGAGCGAAATCGTCAGTGTCGTACCGAACTCCTTAAGGAAAAGGAGATCATCAAATAAACTTGGGGACAGTTTTGCATTTTTTTTATGGTATTACCAGCATCGCTGAGATTCCTTTCGGAAGAACAGTCAACGCCATGAATCGTTGACTATCAATTAGTCAACTTCAGAACGTATCGCAAACGACAGCCCAGTCCGCGACTCTAACGTGGGAAATCGTAACGGATGGTCCACAAATGGCGCCACCCAAAAATCGCGAATTTTTTACCCACCCACCCCCTCGGTCACCTACCGTCACCTTTGTCGTCACCCCACCCTCTAAAATGGCGCCTTCACCTGGTTTACCCCTCTTACAGATTAGAAAAGGGAAAAAAACAAAAAATAGGAAATCTTGTGTATTACACAAGACTTCGTAATTATTTTTCGTTGTTTAATATTTTACGTAATACGTAAAATTGGTTTGCACAGAATCACCGGGGGGGGGGGGGTACAGCCCTGTACCACACCAAAATTCTGGTTGGGGGGGGGTAGTAGTTGGTTAAAGTTAATTAAAATCTTTGTAACGCAAACAAAAGAGGAAGACAGTAATACTATATTTCTAACATAACATATACAATCTAATTACTGTGACTTCAATACATGTGAAAAACATAATGTATACAGTATTGATATCACATCGACGTTTAGCCTGCCCCTCTAACAAGTCTGTGTCCACCGTACGAAGCGAAAGTTCGTTCGGTTTCATCAAAGTTGCAATGACTTTGGGGTGTTTCCCACCGCTACTACTTGAAGGAGTCGACATCAGCGGCACTAAATTTGAATAAGATTAACGTCTTGAAACTATGAATGGCTAATAAAGTTTGAATTTATATTTTTAATAAAAATAATTAGTATATATTGGGTTGGTCAGTAAGCACGAACCGACTTTTACCCCAAATTTGCGATTTAATTTCTCTGTGCGTACCGAAGTTTAGTCAACGATGTATGCACCATTTTGTTTGGTGACTTTAGCCCAACGATTGAGTAGATCACATATTCCCTTCTCGAAGAACGTCTTCTATTTTTGTGCAAAAATCTGATCGAGTTTTTTTTATGGCCTCCAGATTTGCGATTTTTTTCCATGAAGAAATTTTGTTGTGAGCGGAAAAGATTGCAGTCTTATGAAGTAATGTAAGGACTGTAATGAGGTTGCTATTAGAACGTCCCAGAAAATGTATCCTAATTTTCATTCAGAAATAACTAGCACGCAATGTATTGCTTAGGGAGTGCGGAAGCCGCACGTCCAGCGGTCCGCAAAGTTTTCACGTATCCAGCGGATTTCGGTGTTTCGCAACGCTTTCTTGTGATAAACCAACAACTTCATGTATTTCCTGAATTGTCAGATGTGGGATTATGTCCAGCAAAGTCGTTATTTTGTCCATATCGACCTCTTTAAGGCGACCCGGTCGGTCACCTAATTTGATGCAAAAATGTCTACTTCAAAACCGCGCAAACCATTTCCAAACCACATGTTCTTTTAGGCCATCAGGACCATAGACTGCATACATTTTTCAGTCATTTCCCAAGCGTTGAGTCCTTTGTGGAAATTTCAACGCAAAACACTGCAATAATTTACAGCGGTATCGCTCATCTTCAGCGTTGGATAAAAACTTTGTTTTTAAGGCAAGAATGACCAAAGTTGGCAAATATGTCACTAAGAGATCCCTTTTGCTAGTTTATGAACAAATAAAATTGTACGCGAGCACAGATAAATAATAGGGCTGTCTGAATGCGAAAGTGGTCGAAGAGCGGTTCGGACTTACTGACCAACCCAATACATACTAACTGGTAATTCTAACTAATAAACTTAGGAAACTAAAACTAGTTTAATTTTTGTGCCTAAAAACAAGTTATGAAGCTCTCAAATTTTGAAAGGACTATTTACAAAGTAAAATTTTTAATAATTTGTGTTATTTATTGTTCTACTTTTCTCATAGGTAAATGATTTTGAAAATAAGTAAGCGTTAGTTATCAATATCAATATCGGAAACACAAATGAAGTAATTTTCGGAAATTAATGTCAACTACAAAGCTTTTTTATATTTAAAAGTAGTTTTAAAGTATAAAGCAGACGGTAAGCTATTTTCTATTTTTTTCGTAAGGAAATAATGAAGAATACATGTAGAAGTGAGTTATTAAAATCAATTTGTGAAACTAAAATAGATTAATTTTCGATACCAATTAAGCTACAAAGCTATCTACAATACATAACTGGAAGGACTAACTCACAAAACGAAATCGAGCCGGCGATTTTTTTTGCCGCGAAAACATCTAGAACTTCACGACTAACCTCAATTTCCCTATGAATTGAAAGGAGAGCTAGGCCTGTTAATCTTTCTTCACCCATTGTGCTCCTTAACCAGGTTTATAGCTTTTTAAACTCGAGAAGCTCCTTTCAGCTCTCGCAGTGCTAACTGGCCATGTTGCGACTACACTCAGTAAGAGTTTAAGATTTGGAAAAAGATCTGAATTGCATGCCTTAAATGCGGACAGCGCAAAAGAAGAACTATCTTCTTGTAAAGACTTCTCCCACTTCACTTTCCAGAGCATAAGCTCTTGATTTAAACAATTGTCTCAGGAAGGAGATCTCCGTAAGTTTCAATCAAAGAGTTAGTGTCTAATTGTTCTATATCTTTCGTGACGAGTCCAGAAGGAATTAAATAGAAGGAATTAAAAATGAAAAAAATATTCGAGAAAACATTTCGGGGGTGGGGGGTTATAACCCCCTACCCCCCTGGATACGGGGGTGCCACCCACCCTCTCCCCGGGTGGCGCCATTTGTGGTCGGCCCCTAACTACCCAGGTGAGTTACATGTAGGGTACGTACAGTAGAGGGCAAAAAAAAGGGTGGGGACAGCGCGCGTAAATCGCACGTGCACGTCAGGCAAGCGCCTAACTCCTTCCACGGGGTTTTGCTTTTGCCAACAGTCTAGGTAAGCGGGGAGAAGACAACCCTTTTTAAGCACTGCCTGGACATGCCCGTGCGCACTGTACCTTTTTTCCCTCCCTTTTTTTGCCCTCTACTGTACAAGAGATAATTCCTTCTGACCAAAAATGTTTTACTTCGACCATTGTACTATCATCACTGGACCATAGTAGTGCGAGAATTCTCGTAGTCCAAACCAGAGCTGGGCAAAGTCAATTCATTGACTTGACTTTGGACTTAAGTCAAGTCACTTTTGATTTACTTCGAATTCACTTTGTCCATTGGCTAGGGAAATTGACTTGACTTGACAAACGAGTTGACTTGCAAGAATTTACTTTGAAAAAATGAATTAACTTAATGAAAAATTTGACTTCAAAGTATTTTTATTTTTTTACCCAAAAAACTTCTACCCCGCACAACTTCCGGTAGAAGGAACACGTGTGAGCTTTGGACGTTTATCCTCCCCTTTCGAACGTGTATTATCTCCTACCTTCTTTTCATGAGAAACAACTAATAAAAATGTCAAATATTTGAGCGCCTCCTTTACCGTTGAAGCATTGTAAGAAAGGCGAAATCCGAGAAAAACGGAGTCAGTAGAGGAGGGATGGGACAGTTCATACGTAGGACAAACCGTACAAAAATCATTACTAATGAACTACGAAAGTTTTGGTTCTGAAAAAAATTGCACACTTAGTGAATATGACGAAGCTCACACGGGGAAATTTTTGCCGAAAAATGTTACCCCGTTTTCGAAAAAATAAATAAAAACTAAATTTTAGGCACTTCTTGTGAGAAAGGGGTCCTGTTCATTTCGTTGTACCACTCATAATATGTATCTAAAAATAACGTAAAAATTACTTTAATGTAGCTGACAAGTTAGGGAATCACCCCTCCAAAGGTTTGTTTTAAAATCGATGTCCTGATTTTGTACGAGATTTTACACTCCAAAGTGATGCTTTAGTACGCTTCGAACAGAGCCATTTTTACTACAGAGAAAACATGCTGTTGGCAACGCTGCGCACACGCATGCAGCTCACAGCTGACAGCTCGAGTTAAGCCGCGCACCTAAAACGTTGCCCTTTTTGTTGTCAATATCATTTTGACAAAATCGTGCGTTTCCTTGCACTAACTGGAGCTAGGATGATTCCTATATTAAGAGGGAGTATAACTGTAAGTTTTCGTTTAGATATTTTAAGTTTAATATGTATATTTTTAAAAAGTGTAATCGACTAGTTTTCTTATGGCAAAACACACGGTTAAATCGCACTACACCTAAGTTCAAATTGTATCCCCGGTATCTCGTTTCAAACAGTCGGAGGTGCCTCCAGTTTTCATGGTTATTTGGTCTTATTTTTAGTGTTCTTCAAGCGTACAATACCTCATTTGATAGCCAGGACACCAGGCCATCTGACGAGTATATTTTAGGCTACAGTTTTGTTTCCACGTGAAGCGAAAAATAAACTACAGAAAAGTGTTTGGACTGTCCCATCCCTCATCTAGCTTGCAAGATACTCTAACAAGTAAACGCCTATGTTCCTTTGGGAAAAGAAAGAAACAGAAAAGTGTAGTATAGAATCGTTTAGTAAAAGATCCTGAAAACTATACACTTACTAATTCTTTTCTCGAGCCACAATATATCAATAGCTTGAACTTGAATTCTTTTTCTACTTTTTTAACTTCGAATTTAATTAGATTAGTTACTTAGGTAAGTCCAGAATGAATTGAATTGACTTGACTCGGAAAAATCCCGAAAAGACTGACTTGACTTGAGAAAATCCCTAAATGACTTAAATTGACTTGAAAAAAGTAAAATTGAAAAAGACTTGACTTGATTTTCCAAAAATCTTTCTGACTTTGACTTGACTTCCATTTACCTTGACTTTGCCCAGGTCTGGTCCAAACT
This sequence comes from Triops cancriformis, assembly GCA_020615345.1. Lineage (NCBI taxonomy): Eukaryota > Metazoa > Arthropoda > Branchiopoda > Notostraca > Triopsidae > Triops > Triops cancriformis. Next base: position 31,059 of record JAHZNP010000934.1, read on the forward strand.
GTAAATCACAGAACCCGTCTTGTCCATTCAAGAAATCAGTTAAGGATCAGCGAAAACTATGAGCTTCAAAGACAAATAGAGGAGGGATGGGACAGTTTACACGTGGGACAAACCGTACAAAAATCATTACTAATGAACTACGACAGGTTTGGATCTGAAAAAAATTGTACACTTAGTGAATACAACGAAGCTTTCATGAGGAAATTTTTCGTCGAAAAATATTGAACCGTTTTTGAGAAAATAAATAAAAACTGAATTTTTGGCACTTTTTGTAAGAAACGGGTCCTGATTATTTCGTTGTAGCACTCATAATGTGTATCTAAAAGTAAAATAAAAATTACTTTTATGTAGCTGACAAGTTAGAGAATAACTCTCCTAAAGGTTTGTACTAAAATCGCTGTCCTTTTTTGCACGAGATTTTAAACTAGAAAGGGATGATTTAGTACGATTTGGACTCAGCCATTTGCATTGCCTTTTCTTGTTGTGAATAATCATTTTTACGAAATCGTGAGTTTCCTTGCACTGACTTGAGCTAGGATGATTCCTATATCGAAAGGGAGTATAACTGTTAAGTTTTCGTTTAGATATTTCAAGTCTATTATGTATTTTTAAAAAAGGCTACCTATT
>JAHZNP010000935.1:0-31640 GCA_020615345.1 Triops cancriformis
CCCCCCCCCCCCGAAATCTCAAAACCCCCTCCAAACCAAAATCCTGGGTACGGCCCTGGCGGTAGTGTTGCTCTATGCTGATTTTGCACTGTTTTGAAAACTTTTGTTCACTGATCTCTGTTTAAAAATTATATTACTCCTTTCTAGTTGTGATTTAGTCAGTATTTATTTCTATAGAGGCAATAAGTTTACAGCATGAAGATTTCAGTCACGATGGGGCCCCCTAGTACCGGGGGCCCGGGGGCCCACGGGCCGTGGCCCAGTCGGCCCATGCCTTAAGATGGCACTGCTAGTAACGTGTAATCTTCACTGTTCTCCAGTTCTACTTACTCAAGCGATCTGTAAACATGGATAAAAGAAACCAATATAGCCACGGCAGTAGGCGAAAGCTTAAGCCGTTTTTTCGAAAAAAGTGCGTTCTTTTTACGACAATATGATAAAAAATCTAACTCGCGGAACATACGTTTGTTTAACAATTAAGACCAGATTTGGGTCGTGAATTACCGCGTTAAGGGACTTTCCGTTATTCTTCTAGCCATATTCTATACGAGTTGTTGTTCGCATAATGAATTCTGGAATGAGGTTGATATTTTTTTCCTGTCTGTGTGTGCTTCCTTAGAGGCCTACTCGTACTTTTTCCAGAAACAGAACAGTCTGGTGGGGGTGTATTATTTTCGTATCGATTAAGGGCTTTCTTGCAGTATCACAAGGCAATTCCATTGCTACAGCTCTTGACCTTCTCCCAGGTTATTGTTGTTTCTATAAAGCTTACCACCGAAAACTATCGAAAGACACAACAATGGTCATAAGACATTCTTTTTTTCATTATAGGAATGGTAACACGGTCCACCCTTGAATCCCCAAGGTGTCGACAAGTCAGCAAACCCAGCGCAGGTTTATACCTTGGGCCCCCCTTTTACCAATACCCCAATACCGATTCTTTTTTCCAACAAAAGATCCCTTTCTTCGGCCACTGAGGGCCCCCCACTCTTCCGATTCTTTTGGCGGGGGCTCTTCATATATAATAAGAATAAAAGGAACTTGCACGGCAAGTCAAAAGGACAAACCTTTTTCAGGGGGTAGATCGAAAGCGAAAATAAAGAGAGTTCATCACTATTGCTATTGCGGAGCCCAGAATGTATCAGGAGGTCTTAAAGGGTCGTCCTCTCTCACTCGAAAGGTACCAGAGAAGACAAAGGCTACCGCTCTCATTCATCAGCCTCACCTGGACAGGTTCATAGATCAAATAAGAGAATCTTGGCGAGCTGTAAGAAAACAAAAGAAAGAAAAAGTAGAAGAATAAGAAAAAAATAAAGTAGCCAAGTTTCATGTTATGCTTGTGTTACTGGAGGAGGTTGGCCAAAAAAATGGTCATAAAATAATAACGAAAAAATCACATTACACCAACCCCTATGATTTTTCAGGCAAATTGGCAATTATGACCATCCCATTGCGTTATTAGCCAAGATTATATATTGCACGCAAGACATAATCGGAGGAAAAACTTGTGCTGTGGAATAAAAGGACCCCAAAAATGTTCACCAGAAGAAGAGAAATGTGTCTAACAGTTCCATCCCCACATGGGTAATTGTCTTCCTAACTCAATGTTAGGAGGCCCCTGATGCTGCCACATGTCGAATTGCATTGACCCTTGACCTCCATTCTTCATGGGGCTGGTTTGCCTGGACTGGGCCTAACCCTCCAGTAGGCAATTGAGGGATTGAGTAGAGGGCACGATTACTGGCCTACTACCCCTCCTGACTAGTACTACTAGAATATAATAACGCCACGTACGATGCAATAATGGCTTCTTTCGGTAGTCACCATCGCCACTACCGCAGAAAATTGCGTCCAACTTCCTCCACGTAACTCAATTCGGAAAACCATCAGCCCCAACAAAAATTGAACGTGGAAGTCGTATCTTTTAATCTCTATGTTCGACTTATGTCCCCTTTCCTGTTATTGACGGGAAACTAACGCCCGGATAATGCTAGTCATTGCTTTTATTGCCTGTTCTATTGTTGCTCTTTGTAAGGTGTCTTGACCTAGGTTGTGTTGACGTCCCTGCTTCGTTCGGTTTCCGAACTGCTGCTATGTAAACCTACCTATATAGAATTTTATTTCCTACTTTTTGGGTTACGTGAGTTATAAAGATCCTAGAGTCATAATGTATATATTAGTCCTGCAAAGTCACCGTAAGTTCACATACAAGTTATGAGGGAGATTTTTAGGTGATACTAGGCTCAGCTGTTGCATTGGCAGTCCTCAAGTCATTTTGTAACAAAAGAAAGTGAAGAAGTACAAAATCGCGCACAGGTGCCAACAGCTGATTATGTAGAAACTAAGAGACACTTGCACTTGTGTAAGACACATTTGGTGCGAAATTGAATTCCTCTTTACGTGCAGTAGTGCATTTGTTAGAAAAGCTATGTTACAGTACTATCCAAGTGAGATTTGCGGTGAAAGGAAAAGGAATGCGTCACTCCAATTTACGCAGAATTACTTTTTTTTAACAGGTGCAGAAACGGAACAACAGCCATTATTGTTCTATTTTTGTGCAAAAGTCTATTCAATTCAGAAGAAGTGTCAAAATGGAAATTTCTCATACCTTGCATACAAGAATGCACGGATCAGTAATGTTTTAGGTATTTTCTTACTTTTTTTAAAGATGACATAACCCATTGTATCCTACAATTTGTATCCTCCAGTTTGCCCATTCGCTTTAATAGGGAAGAGATCAATTATAACTCGCGTTAAGAAATTCGGAGCGAAAAAATTCGTAAAGCGGGGAATACCTGTATTTTGTGTAACACGTCTAAATGTCTATTTGACGTGATTATAATCCAGAGGATTTTAACTAATTTTCAACCTAAACAAAAATCAACCTAAACGGTAATGTCTCCCATTCACGGTCCTGTTCGGTAAATTCAGTCTACGTCACGCGATTGTAGCTAGTTGTGGAGAGTCTCATTAACTTGCTGCAGTTTAGGAGGTGTTTCATTTTCCTGATCAGGTGACACATACATGCATGCTAATTTACTTGTTATTTTTTGTGTATAATACTCAACAATTTAGTTATTTCCTACACTTTTAACTCTTACACCGTTAATCGCAATTTTGTTGTCTTTTCGCCAAATTCGAATTTTTTATGTAACCATATTTGTTTAAGTTTTAACTATTTTTTCGCTGGAATATATATTATTGTTTTTTTTCAAAGGGAATATTTTTAAAGTTTTGTGTTTTCCTTGTCCAGGCTTACTTGCTCAAAAGGACAACGTTCTAGAAAACGTGTCGTTGGCCCGTTGTTGCGAGCTATTTAAACTTCTGAAAAAGCCATTGGTTGTGTCTCCCATAATAGTTTTGATGTTCTCCCAACAGCGAACTCAACCTCGAAACCTTTTTTTTCTTCTACTAAGTACGAGTATATGTATGTGCGTGCGTGCCCTCTAAATAGATATTCTAAAAATAAAAGAAGAAAAAGGGTGCTTTCTTGAAACAAAAAATGAATATCTGAGACCCGGATGGACACAACCGAGCACATATAACTGCCTGTTAAAGGTGGTAAAGCAATGCATCACGACGTAGCCAAGTTGCAGACCAGAACGCCCAAAGGAGCTATGATTACTAAGGCTAGTTTTAAAACATAGTAGCCGGTTAATAACCCTCTATAAAGCGTCGTTTGGGAACTTCCAAAGGAAAAAAGGGGGGAGTTTAGTCCGGCGCGTAGATATAACCACCATCATTGTAACACCTTTGGATAACAATGCTTCGGCTTTGGAAGAGCAACCCGAAGCTTCTTGAAAGAATAAGACTTTTTTTTCCCCCTTGAAAGAAGGGAAGCCACCTCCTATATGACAACGAAAATATCCGCGGCGCCAGGCGGGAACTTTTCCTTTAAGAAAAAAATAATAAATAAAATAGACAAAAAAAGGATTCTCACCGTGTAGGTTTGTTATAGAGCGGTTCGTACTAAACATATGCAACAGGTAAACACCTTTCGGTGATAAGGATTCATTCCTCACCTTGAGCTAGCCAATGGGCCGCAAGCTTCAGGGACGATCACAGCCGCTGTAAATTACGTTGAAAACCTGGCTCAAGCCCGTCCCCTTTATCACACCTCTACACTCCCTTTTTTATCTTCTAAGGGAAAATATGCCTTTTCCGTTGGGGGAAGGTATTCCTACAATGAATGCATAATTTTTTACTACACGGATTTCTTACATCAGTGTTTCATAATATTGGAGTTACAAGTGACGGTTGAGCAAGTGGCGCTATACAGCTGCTGCTGTTTGCAACCTAATTTGTGGGATTACACTTTTAGAGCAAAAGTTATTGGTGGTTGAAAGAGCGACCGAGGGAAAGAGGAAAAAAAGAGAGTGAGGAAAACTTCTTCGGTTGGAAGATTTGGTTGTTGCCTGAGTTTCTGGAACATATAACGTTCCACCGTTAAAAAAAGGGGAAAAAGAAAGGTATATTTTTGCGGTGGTCCCTTGGACAAGACACGATCCTCCAAGCCCAAGGGTCTCACTAATCATGGTTCCCAGAGATGGAAATGTCAAAAACGGCAACGCCTTGTGGCGTGCACCACTCGCGTTTTCCAGGTGGAAAACAGAGAACCCAACTACGGCCAACAACTTTGACCGAATGGTCCTTTGGAAATGCAACTTTTTTCCTCTTCCATTCTTTTGCCAAATGACGGAAAACCGAAACCCCGCAAAAGAACTTATTCAATACTCAGGGAAAAGAAATGTAGCAAAAGGCGCGGTAAATTTGGAACTTTATTATTTTTAGTTTGTGGACTTTCTTTAGCTCAGAATTTACCACGCGTAAAAAAGCAACTGATGTCAGAGCCAAAAAAGGACGAAATCAGAAATCTTGACCCGTTAGAAACTTCTTCCTGAAGTTAAAAAAAATCCACTAACAACCAGGAACATCTCTAGGTTTTATAAAGTCTCTACGTTCACCGTTACTAAATGATAACAAAGTTGTATGCCTTAAACTTGTAGTCGCTACATGGATTCCCTAACGTATTGTAATGCAAAAGATGCTCACACGTCTTTTATGTTAGTTCGAGTTTCAGTGTACTCAAGGTAATGTACTGTTTTTCTTCAACACCGCGTTAAGCTATCGAACAAGGTCCTTTTGCATACAAGGCGCTTTTAACAACGAAACACGGCACAGTAACAATGAAATTCTTGCTGGCGCGGAGTGCATGGCTATGTAAACAGTCTTCGTGACGTCACTGCATTTGCAATGAGTAGGCTACTGCATACAGTGCAGATATCTGTTGTATTGCTAGCAGTAGCAAGAATGTTGTAAAATCCGTCTCTCGTCAGTGTTGTAATCTTTGGAATGTTCCATTTGTCGGCTCGTGGCAAACCCAAACTCATGCATCTTTTAAATGACAGAATAGCCAACTATTTGCTGCTAATCCAACCTACCTCGCAAAACGAACTTTCGAGGACTTGCAAACTCATCCTTCATAGTACTCACCAAACCAAAGAACGAACAACTCTATTCCATAGGTCTACTACACAGTTTACTAACTAGAATGCCGCCAACTTGTGACAAGTTGGCATGCGTCAGTACAACACGCGAAATACTTCGCGGGGGGAAGAACTATTTGCATTTCTCGCATAGCGGAACAACTTTTCCCATGTATAACGAACAAGTTTTGCGGAAAACTTTTCCGACGAAATTCCTTTCCTGCTGTCAATGTTGAAAAGAACGTCGGAAAGCAAACTAAAGGAACTTAATCAACTTGAGTCAAGAAGATAGAAAAGCTATGGAGAAGAGAATACCCACACAACTGTCGTAATGTATACTTTTCGAGCTTTTCTCTTCTGGCTCTTTTTTTCTGTCTTCGTGGTCTTAGGTCTGCTTCTACCGAAGAAGTCTAACTATGTTAACAAGTTACCAGCGAATCTAATCACAACAACGCAGGAGTCACGCAGCGTGACTCAATAAGAATGTTATGGAAATCTTTTCTAGCATTTATGCAAAACCGGCAACAGAGAACGTTAATGCCAGGATCCGTTTGGTCTCAGCGTTATACCAGATAATGTGTGAAAGACCTTCTATTTCATGGCCTAATCTCTCTTCCTCCCCTATTTTTTAAAAAAGAAAACGAACCCCAAACGAAGGGCGAGCAAGTTTTGAATATGTAAAGCCTATGTCAGGAAACGGTGTGGCCGTGGCGAGCAGCGATAAGGTTTTACTGAAACTCTTTTTTTTCGCACAGTACTATATTTTGTCCAATGTTGCTCCACAACGTTTGACATTTCTATGTCCCCCCCTTACGGGGTAGGAGTGAGGGTCAAAGGTCACAGGGGGTCCTCACGTGGCTAAGGAAATGAGAACACAAAGGGCGGAACTAAGACGGCACGTGTCATCACGGTACTGTCACCCCCAGAACTAAAAGACTGTAACACGATCGACGACGTCGACGACGCTTTACCCTCCCTAACCCCCGCACCCCCCAAAAAGGGGTTTCACCCCACCCACAAGGAACTAAACAGGGCATTTCATGTCAAACACAGCACTTTTTAGCGAGTGAACCTGAAAACTGAGATTAATAATAAGTTACATAAAACTAATTCTAATAAATATCAAATAAATTGAAAGGATATTAGTAGCAGACAATTAAACAGAAAGAAAAATCTAAGTGTGTTTACTGGTATCGGGGGTGTTTTGCAACCTCAATCTGGGGGTGAAAAGCAGGTTTGAGGGAGCTTGTACCGAAAGGTAGTAGATGAATATAGGTTTGGGTTTGGTAGCTGGGGGCTAATGATCCAATTTAAATGCATGATGCTCCAAGATGGGCAACTTGTTGGGGAGAAAGGAGGGAGAAAGGGAGAGAAAAGCCGTCTAGTGTCAAACGCACACGCACATATCCACGTCCGTCTCCGAGAAGGATTAACGTGAGCGATGGGGGTCGATCTACTTCGATGCACACATTAGACCTCAATTCGGAACCTCTTTCAACTGACGTGGCGTTACACTTCGGGCTGTGGCCTTTAAAAATTGCGGAAAAAGGACACAAGAGTGAAAAACGAAAAAATCTTTACTATACATCCATGAGTTTAACAGCATCCATCTTGAGGAAACTGAGCGTCCGTTTTCTCTGGGAATACATGCAAAAAAAAGAGAAAAAAAGCATAGACAAGGAGAAAAGGAATAAATCGGAGTGCACAAACAGTTCCTTTATTTCCAATGTCTCTTAGATAGAGCCAAAGAATGAGAAACTTAGGCTACTGTCCATGGGATCCAGGATGCTTGCGGGTGCTGATGCGAGGGTAGATTAGGTCACAAGTCCGATCCGCCAACTGGGGAAGAGAGGGGGAGGAAAATTCGTTCCGACGTTCTGGGCAAAGCACACATGGACACACACCACGCACGCACCGAGACGCTATCAGGCCTTAAAAAGTCCAGCAAAATTCCCATCAAGAAAAGGAAACTGTATTACAAGTTATGGCCTCTCCGACCCGGACTTACTATTATTGGCCTACGCTGGGCTTCCGTGCTCTAGTTGGACACATAAAAGCGAAGCGTAAACGATAAAGAGAAGAAGTTCGGGGAGAGACAAAAATGGCAGAGCTCGGCCTCAGAGGCGAATACTTCAAGCATTTCATTAAAGCGCAGTGTGGAATAAAACGTATTAAAAACTTTGCGTTTTTCATGTGTTAGTGCGGAATGTATTCCAGCATACAAAAAGCCTCTACGGTTTAACAGTTAGTGTAGAAAGGCTAATAACCTAATGTATGAAGAGTAATATGTAAAAAGAAGGGGCTTAACGTTAGATTTGCAGCGTTAGGCGTATGGGTTACTTTTTAGTGAGAAGCGTATGCGTATTGTCTCGGAATACCCGAGCGTATGTGAAGCGCAGCAGACCTATAAAGGTGTGATATGTGTTGGGAGGTGAGAAAAGCGGCCTGAAGCTATTTTCATAAAACCCAAGGGGGCGATCCTAATGCAAATCGCAGCGGGGCGTCGTTGCCGTCCGTGCCATGCTCACGTGGCTCGTAAAAACTCGACTAAATGGTGGACATGCTGATACAAACCAACGTCTCCAACAACTGACAGCCATTGCTATCTTTTCGCATGCACAGGGGACACAGTCCCTCATTCATGTACTGTACCAATGCCAACAATACTACTGGGTGCTTCAGAAATTATTGCCCTTTGCTGGAACCCAAATAAATCCTATAGTGTTGTTCCCGTCGTTAGTTTCGTCTTTCACGAAAAAAAACTAAGAAAGAAAACAACAGAATCATCCGAGGTACACACCTACACACTCTAATCCTCTCCTCCTTCTGCCAGGGAACGAAATTTATCGTTACGCAAATTTCCTAACGCTAGAGCTGTCTAGAATCGATAGCAATGTTCGAAGAGAATTTTACTACCGCGGAAAGAAATAAAGATCGCGTAAAGCTTTCGATATTCAAAGTTAACGATGACGACTCGGGTTGCCAAAAATAGGTGATTTGGACGAGTGGAAGATTCCGTGGGATGAAAGTGATCTCTGTCAAAAGTATAACCCTGTCATCAGAAATACTAAACAACATGGCTCCTGCCGAGTTGGTACCTTGGGATTGCAGGCAAGCACACCCAAAAAACGTAGCTAGTTTGCTTCTAGTCCTCACGAAGATGCATAAACCAACGGGAAACAGTAGTAAGCGAGGTTACTGGGGGGTCAAGTGCACCGCAGTCACATACTGTGCGCAGAAAACATTTGTATGCATCACTGCATGAGGTACACGGTATTACCTACATGACTCTACACATGCAACGGGCGAAGAAACGTCGCTCACCTCCTCTCCCCCCCAAATTCAAATCGTAAAAACTACTCAAGCCGTCTGTATTTACTTTACATAAACATTTGCGCAGTAGTACACCCTCCACGGACAGTAGATACGAACATATGTTTGGAAATATTATGGAGTACTTTACAGTTGTGCCTCGAATGCCCTTTCTATGTATACCTGTATTTACCATCGTTGAAACTAATGCATTGGATAGTAGCTCGCTCAAACTAACTCTGTCGTGGATACGAGCATATTTAATGCCAAAATATGCCAGTCGCTTCACAAAATAAACAGGTTCATTGCCTAGAATTTTCAATTAGGGTAGGTTAAGTTTAAATATATTATTATATGTTACATTAGGTTAGAACAATTAGTATAAGTTAGAATAAGTTTGGTACGCTAGTACGTTGCTAAGATTAAGGTAAAATAACCGCGAATAAGTTGACTACAGGCCCAATTCTTGACACTAGCGGAAAAATAGTTTCAGAGAATTTTTCTTTCATGACACGAGTTTCATTGAGAAGCTACATAGCCGGATTGCTTTGGGTATATTTCGGTGTAGGAGTACGCTGAATTAATGGCGATACAAGCTGCGTTTTTAGGATCATCCAGGATTGCATAAGTACTATACACAAATCTGTCTCTTATGCATTATACACACGGAAAAAATGGGATCAGTTAGGGGGAGTAAGTTTGCGTGGCTGCAAAATGTCCCACGACGCACATCAAATCCGTACCAACTGCTGACTGTGGTGTTATATGCGACTAGGGACGTGAGACCCCCAAGGTAAAAAAGAAGTGCGACAAAGGCGCGGCAACAGTACACACTACACTACAACAACACAACACCCCGAGCGCGCGAGATCCACACAGCTCAAGTGTATACAAGCAAGCTCTCTCGAAAAAAGATTACATGTGCGTCATGTGGTGGGAATCCCGACCCCCTGGGGATACCCCTACATATTCCCCCTTGCTTACTAAAAAGCTTCTCGTTTCCTTCCGCGGACATTTCCGTCAGTCCGGATCGGATCCTCCGGCATATATATGGGATCGCATTACTGCGCTACCGAGTCCCAAACCGCGTTAAAATCTCCTCCGACCTGTCAACTTTTACTTATCACACCGCCTTCTGTAGATTACCTTTTTCCCTTGCACAAAACTATGACAATGAAGTCTGTCTCCCTTCCTCATAATTCGCAACTCCTTGGGTGCTTTCGCATCAGCAACGAATTTTCCCGTTCTAAAGCGTTGAACCACGGTATCTTCTCATTTCTTAATAATGAACGTTCTTCTTCTTCTCCCAACAATGAATTTTCTACGTGCTACTCAAACGCGTCACCGGCACTCGGGAGAGCAACGCAGGGACACGGTTTTTCTGAAGTTTGATTTGCGCACGTAATAAGATCCCCGTACTCACTCGTTCTGGGCCAAGTTTTGGGCTGTTGGAAGTAAGGACTTTCACGCATAATGGGCAATCCGCGGGTATTTATGGCCTGCGAAGAAAAGGTATGGACTCAGCGGGTTGTCCGTTGCATATACAGGATGCACGCTAAGGTTTCATTGTTGCGCGCCATACTGCACCCCGCCGTTTTACTGCAACAATGCACGAGACCTATGAACACCGTCACCTTACACTTTTTTGCCCTTTAACTAACATTGAATAAACCAAAAATGTGTTGTTTTTTGTGGGGGTCTTTCTTTGGGGTTACTTTATCACGTTTATAGGAGTTAGATTTACGGTAGCAGTTCTTTTGGGGGGACGGGGGACTCTCGTATCGTAAGTACATATAGGTGTGGTGTACTAATTTATAACACCCGGCTTGTAATAAACAAGCGAGCGACGCTGCTGATCTTACTACTTAATGCGGATTAAATACACAAGAAAAACCTTTTGTGAAAGAAATTCGACTGGTGAGCGATTTTCTACAGGAGGCTAGAAAGTGTAATGATCTTGTTTGAATATTGTTCCTAAAGTTAGACAAGCCAATAAATATGACAGAACTCAAGATTTGCAGACTTTGAAAGGCAAACAATGTAATATGAAGTGTACTATTATTTATTTGCATTCTATCGTATGGTTAATTGTCAGTAGCCATACTGTAAGACTTCGGAGTGATTATTATCAGCCCACCCAGAAGGTTAATTAATGCTTCCGAATTGGGTGATAAACTAACAAGCGTGGGTTCGTTCGAAGAAATTAGAGACGCGGGAAAGTGCGGTATTCGATTTGCACTTGCCAAAGACGCACAAGATGTATAATCGTTTTCGGGGAGGGCTACTCAATTTTCCATAGGAGGAATACATCTCCAAACAATTCCTTGATGATTCTCCAGATGCTAATGCTATGCGAATGTGTACTGTGCTATACGGAGCAATACATTACCATCAAGCGATGAGAAATAGGTTCTTCCCGATGATCAGAGAAACTCCCTTTTTTGCCCCCCTTCCTCCTCCCCTGAAGATGAGTTTGGGCTAACCAGAGTTAAAAGAAAACTCCTAATCACCAGGTACCAGAAGTTGCTAGTGTATAGAACAAGATCACCCTTTTTACGTTTATACACTTTACACGTGTACACTTGTACTAAGTAATGTTGTTAACGAGATTTTGTGGTTAGGACCTGGTAGTTTTCCAGTAAACGCCGCCAGCCCCCCTTCCCCCGATACCCTCAATATGGCCTTTGCCCTTTTGGAGAAACCCATCCAGACTGATGAGGTGGCTCATCATTTACATTAGGAGCTTCTTTAATGAAGTGTATTGCAATAATTTTAAAGCACCTCTTCTTTCGCTTCGAAAAAAAAAATATTGCCTACGTCTTTGTTTCGTCTCCTCTTCCCACGGAGCAGTTTGTCAAACAAAGGTGCTGAGCCTTCCGTAAAACCCTCCAACTGAAAGTGCAACAAAAATTAATGAAATAAGCAAAGCGTGCCGCCCACGACAAGACAGAAATCATGTTTGGTTGCAACGTTTTTCTCGACTCTCCTGTTTTGAGCAGACGCTCCCGGAATTCACAATGGCGATGGTAGCATTGGATAAGATTCTAGAAAAGAAACGAGCGAGGTCATTGATGGATGGGGTGTAATTGGCGCCCTTAGTACCAGCAGGTTTATAACTAAAACAGAAGAATAGCGCCTAAGCTGGGCCCCCAACCCTTTTTATCTATGCTACTGAACAAGCCCATTTTCCCAATATGCAAATGAGCCAGGCTGCTATCGCTAAAAGTTACCTATGCTAGCAAGAAAAATTAGCGGCGTTTCTTGTGCTGCCAAGCCTTCTTTCCTAGACACATATTTTTACACGTTAGTGTATACTTTCGCACCCTACCTTCTCCGCACGTTTTCATGCAAAAGAACCCACAAACTTCCCCGCCTCCTTGGGAACACAAGAAATAACTGTACTCACCCACATTCTCACCCGAAGAAGGAAAATAAGATTCTCTTACACCTTCTGGGAGCTTTTTCTTTCAGCTGAAAAACAGGCGAAAACGTGGGAGGGAGAAGAGCCAGCCGAACGGAATAATGTGTGAAGGCAAAACCTATGGTTAATCAAAGGAAGGCGGTTACGGAGGAGGGCTAATCGAATGTAGGAGGGGGTAAGAGAGGGTAAACAAGCTCTTCTATCATACGAGTAGGTGACAGGGGTAGGATCCTACCTGTCTTGGCTCTTTAAATGCTACCTGCCTCTGCGTATACATTATGTTCTTAACACATTTAAAAGAAGACTCCTTGGGTTGGCCTACCTTACGCCACCCCCACCCCACCTTCGCCCTCACAAGGCCTTACTGCTTGGCTTCTTGATTTGATTCTATCTGGTACACACCTATAGGCACCCAAATCTATACACTTTTACCCTAAGACTGTTCCCACAGGGAGGTCTCAAACTAAAAAGGTATTTCACACTTGAACTTCAAGTGTGATTGGAGGTTTTCACTTCATGCGTGTGGTACAGTGCCGTGGTCTTCACTTTCGGAATGTTTTCTTCAGAAAAGTCTCCCAGATTACCGGCTGACGATGACATTTGTGTTACAAACTTTATAGCAAATTTGTCTTTAATAATTTTAGCAATAATCTCTAATAACGTCTTAACGGGTATTTTTTTAGCTTATTTTTCACAACTATTGCAGAATTCCGTCTACACCTGTAATGAAGAGTCTCAATTGTATTTTCCACCGTGATGCAGCATTTTTCTCCCGAGCGAAATATTTTTACGTCGATTTGAGGAACACTTCAACCCTTGTCCCCATTATTACGAGCTCAACTTATTGATGCTATGAAAAAAATAATAATCGAAATGCCATTGTAGCAGCCAAGAAATGAAACTTTTCTACTCTTACCTTAATAGCGCACCGTACTGAAGTTCCTATAGGATACACCGATATTTACAGTCGTGATCCGATTTATTCAATTGCCCGCCTTCTAAATAATCTCACGGTCTCAGCTATTTGACAAAAGTTCTATTGCATTTATTTTTAATGTTTTTCATGGTCTATTTGTTCTCATTCTTTGTTTTATTTTTATGAAGATTTTTTTTTTCATTTTTGTTAACTGGTCATTTTATATTGATAATTAAAGGTAATTTTGTGGTGCCTAATCCGTTCTTGGTTGGGAACACATGATATGTGTTTGGCAGTTGAACTTATTGAAACGGAAAAAAGATTAAATGGAACCAAACTTTGCTCTTCGCTAATTTGGTTCAATATCTTACGTAAAAAAAATTCAAGGCGAATGCAGCCGAATTTAACGCAAGCTTGTATCGTCACTCAGATTTTCAGAGAAAGAATGTAACCATCAATCAGAGCTTCGTATGCCGAGTGCCATTTTACCCAGGTTCACAGGAAACATGCGCTGTATTTTATATTAAAACAAGAGAAGCGAACTAAGCTCATCGCATTAAGAGAATCGTGAAAATTACAGCAGAGCTAACGACCAGAGCGGGAAGAGGGGGGATGCATACGTGTCAAAGTGTAACACATGACAGGGGTTTCTGTCTGTCCCTAGCATGGTTTTTGGTACTGTCCAACAAAATGTTACTTCCTTTCCGGCAGAAGTGCGTGCATACTACTCGACAATATGTTCTCCATGTGTTTACCAGTTTGGTCACGCTTGTCATCAAATAAAACCAATGGCAGCTTGCCCAGCCAGTCCACCCCTTGGTTCTTCCTTCCCTCAACGTGCGAAACGTTGATAACTTGATTTATCCATTTTCAGTAAAAACGTGTTAAGGTATCAATAAAAGAGTAGGATAAAATAACTTTACTATTTAAATTGATATGATGTAGACTTAGAGAAAAGTGAGGTAAACAAACGTTCCGCAAACCTCTAACAAGTTCCTGGCTTGTAAATATAGGCCTCCGGTTTTCCGTTGTGTTCAAATTTCGTCATAAGGTACGGACGGTGTCAAACTAGGATGTATAGCATAGAAAAGGTTGACATTTTGAAACTCCATTGACACGTCGTTAAAATTCCCGTGGTAATTTGCTGTCACTTGGCTCCTTGGAGCTCATTAGCTACGGAATGCTTGTTCACACGTCGGGAACGCGAAAATTTCTGGGCCTATTCTCCAAAATAGTGCATATGGCTTTTCTGTCGCTTCCAGTTCCAACGTCAGAGCTTACATTGTGATGGCTGATGTTTATTTTTTTAGTCTTTCGACACTTTGTGTATAAAAAATTAAGAATTAATAAAAAAATGTCGCATTCTTATACGTGTCAAGAAAACAAAAATTTCCTCTACCTGTATTTTTAAGCCTTGTATTGTACTGTAATGGCCAAACTGTTTAATTAAACTTCCATTAAACCTCGCTGAATACCGAATGAAGAGTGCACGTAAATTAGAAAGATAAAAGTGAAGGTTGTGGTTTCATGAACTAACCACAGATGCAGGGAATAGTGACAGTTTTCCCCGAAAATCTCGTTGTGTTTCGCGTGTAGGGTCATTTAAAGGTCTACGTCGACGATACGGGGTTAAATCGGCACAAATGGGGTGAGTAGTGAAGAGTTTAGGATTAGCGGATGTGGTCAAGTGTATGCGTGGGTACACAGGCACATGGTTTG
The DNA here is from genome assembly GCA_020615345.1 of Triops cancriformis. Classification (NCBI taxonomy): domain Eukaryota; kingdom Metazoa; phylum Arthropoda; class Branchiopoda; order Notostraca; family Triopsidae; genus Triops; species Triops cancriformis. The sequence goes on from JAHZNP010000935.1 coordinate 14,855, forward strand.
TCCCTGCCGATCCTCCTTGACAACCCATTTCATTATTCATAGAGGCTAATTAACCCCCAGGATCATTGACCACGTTTGTAGCGGTTCGGCTTCGCTGACAAGACACATGAGAGGCGTCTCTATAACCCTAACCAACGGAAGGAGGCCTAATGACCCGTGTCTTCACCTCAGTTGAGTGCAAATTAAGGCCAGAGTGGGAGACGAGCGACTCTAAAATTCCACACTTACCAGGAATGTGGAGCGGAAAACGAAAACGTGCTTCAGAAATACCAAAGTGTTATATTTTCGCTTACCATTTCGTCTCCCCCCTCCAACCTACGTCGTCATGAAATTTTCTTCTTCATAAAGCAACGCACTTGTCGCTCCTAACGTTTTTACACCACGTTTTCGGTACTCTGCTCCCCCAAGTGTCCTCTGAAACGTATTTTCAGCTAGAAAGAGTTCTCTGAGGTGATGTCCTATTGACGTGGGGTCCTTCATTTCCTCAGCCTGATGTATAACAATTGCACGTGGTACAGTTGCCAAGCAACAGCCAAGAGTGTCCTCTTCGGCTTGGGCTATTTTTTTATCCTCTTTTTTTCACGGTTCCGCCAACACCAAAGGGTTAAGGGGACCGAAGAAAGAGGGTTTTCTGCAGCGGAGAGAAGTGCAAAACCGTGAAATGTGGAAGGGGTCTTAATTGGGATTCCAAATCACTTCCGCTTCCTTAGGCCATCAAATGAAACTCGCATCGACCCACAATCTTCACCCAACTAACGGTCTAGAAATGCAACAGTCACCAAAATACACGCCATGCTTCCCCTCCCCAACATAGGTGTAAACATTTATGCAGTGTACGCAAACGAACGTAAAGATGACGGTAGCGCATTCATGCGTAATGATTGTATGGACATAGTTTATGATCCGCGGCGTAAATGAAGTTAATATGAACGATGGGTATTGAAGCTAAAGTTACTGTTGGAGCGTTGTAATAAGTACAGAAAAAAACGGGTTCAGAAGCCTTTATCACGCTGAAGTACCGAACCGGAACGGTTTGGAATCGGGATCGAAAAGTACACAGCATCCCATACCGCGCGTTCAGTCATGAAGAACCTGAGCCAAAAGATCTCGCTGTGAAGGTTTTGTTGCCTTTTTACCCTTAGCTCGTTGATAAACCAGTCACGCAGATCAGTGCAGTGATCAAGTATGCATTAAAGTACATACTAAGGCCCTATGGTCAGGAATGGGGCGTCTTGGGTTGAAAGGGTAATGAGCGGGACGGGGAAACGCAGAAGCTCGGGATTCGATTTCCGTGCTTTGATGCCATCTAAAATAGACGCGAAAAGCATTACATTTTGGAGTTGATATCTGCTCCCATAGAAGAGAATAACAAAGATTCCGTGTAATGGAACCTTCCTTGCATCATTGAAGTTGTAATTAAGCAGAAAACAGAGCACATGTCTACATGTCCTTTAAGCTTGATCCTCAGTATTCAATAAGTCTTCTACCTTTCTTTCCAATAGTACCATTTCGACAAGTCACAGCCACTTCTTTGTGATGTTGTGACGCGTAAGTCGAGTTGGCATTGCTTGCTTTTGTGAAAGCAAAAGTAGGGGAAAACCGGAGGAAACGAAGTACAACTTCAGAGTGTATTACCCCTCAATACTAGGCAATTAACTTTCTGATAAATTCCAACGCTAGATGACACTAGCTGACGGATGAAACCTCCGAAAATTAAGGCGGGAAAACTTGATGCAGCCATAACTGTACAACACTAAAATATTCTTTTCACGGAAACATAAACAAACTTAATAGAACACCGATACATTAGACAAAATTATTAATACATAAAAACACAAAGGTTCATTTTACTAATCAATCTGAAGTTGAAGTAAATTATTCGAGTAGAAAAGTGCTAGTTCAATTAATAGCTATTGAAAGATGTTTGAAGTACTATGGCGGTTACTAAATTCATAGTAATTAGTCGGTAAGTGCGCATTTTCGCAACACCCCGGAGTTTTGCGTAGCCTGCCTTGATCCCCTTTTAAGTTTTAATGCGGGTGTGCGTGTGCATATTGTTTTCCAGTAGGACAACAGCAACCGCGGGCTTTCGAGAAAGTATGTGTCCTGTGTCCTTATAAGGCCATGGCTTGGGTTGTGCGGAGTCCTTGCGTTTACGGAGCCGCTCGTCTACACAATGCCGTTTCTGCCGTTCGCCGCCACCGCCCAAAGAGCGCTGCTGACTAGGCACTCGCCGCCGAAAACGGTTTACCTCCTGCATCGGCTACTTGCCCTAGCCTGTCATGACATGCTGGCCTAAGTTTCTCATCCTTACCCCTAAAGCGTGTTAAGAAAACAACAAACTCAAACCTCAAAAACTGTGATCAACGTGTGTATAATTACAGCTATCACCGCAAGTCGTCATTAAAAGGTAACTTTGTCATTCTTGTTCACAAAACATTCATTGTTGAGTGTATTGAAGGCACGCCTTAACCTACACCCTTTGGCTTCTCTTTCACCTTACGTTTCTTTTAGAAGCAACTTTGCAGATGCTACATCTGTTCGATTACTACTTTTTTGTGCTTTGGTTCTAATTTACGGAAATATTTGAAGAAATAGCTACATTGTACAGTCTAGTAGTACAAGTTGTACATATCTAAGTTGCATAAGTAACTGGGACGTCCGAGTAAGGTATTGCATGTTGGGTGTCTCAGATTTTTATAAACACTGTGTCACGGTGAATACGAACTAGACTAAATTTTTGTGCAATGCTGGAGGGCATTTGTGAATACTTGTAAGAGTTACGGTTCCTTTGAAATGCAATATTGTTTGCTGTAGTTCATGAATTAATTGTACTTTTGTGTCACAGGTAAAGAAAATAAAAAATGTCTTTCCGGGTAGTCCGAAGCAGTAAGTTTCGCCATGTGTACGGAACGCCTTTGAAAAGAGAACAATGCTATGACAATGTCCGCGTGTCCAAGTCTTCATGGGACTCAACATTTTGTGCCGTCAATCCAAAATTTCTTGCCATTATTGTAGAATCGGCGGGCGGTGGAGCCTTCATCGTTCTTCCCTTAAGCAAAGTACGTTTACAGACTTAAGACTTTCGAAAAAGTTACCCCTATTTGTTCAATAACATTTAACTCAATTTACACGTTAATTTTAGTTTTCATTGCCCCCGAAAAAAACATTAGGCTTTGACTAGGCCACAAGGTTCTTTTAGCGCCACTTCCTGTGACTCAGACCATAAAAAGATTTTAAAAAAAGATGACTGTGTAAAGTATCTTGTGGAAAAAGCAGGGGATCTTTCAAGGAAAATACACGTTCAGTCTTGGGCTATGATAAGAGAGCTATCATATAGGTTTCGCTTCCTGCAAAAGTTTGGTAATAATGTTAACAGATAATTTCCGATAAGAAATGTGGGAGGAGGGGAGAATTATGAAAGTGTGTTTGCTTGTGTTTGATGATCTAGCGGGTAGAGATGGGCCCTTGGCTGAATATAGCAGAAGACATGTTTAGCTAAAGTTAGTCACTGGGTAGCTAAACTTAGGCACTCCATTTATAGACAAGTGCAGTGCGAGGGAAAAATTGTTGAGGGGAAGAAGATGCCCCTGGAACTTTCAGGAAAAGGGTAAAAGAAAGTCGGAATGTAAACATAATTCTATTATCTTTGAAAAAATATGAGCTTAAGCCAAAGAAATAACCCACATTTTGTTATCGGAGAATATTCCTCTTGTTTGTTTTAACCTTGACATATTATTATTTTAATTTACTTCTACTTTGTCCTGTGAATTATTCTTTTATGAATATTCATTTTCCGCAGGTGGGCCGTATTAATCCGGATTATCCATTAGTGGGTGGTCACAAAGGCCCAGTTTTGGATATTGCATGGTGTCCGCATAATGACAATGTCATTGCGTCGGGATCCGAAGATTGTGTTGTTAAAGTGTGGCAGGTTCCGGATCATGGTCTGTCTAGGTGAGTTTTGTCGTTTGTTTGGCCAAGAAATTCCTACGGACCTTACATTGTATCGCTAGATCAAAAAAGCGCAGATAGTTGTGTTGTTAAATTTGACGTTTGAATTTGGAATTGGTTTTCATTTTAAGTAGTTAATTGCACATTCGCGCCAGAAATACCCGCGTAATCTGATAATTGTATTTGGTACGTTTCGTAGGACGTTGACTGAATCGGTTGTAGATTTGGTCTATCATCAGCGTCGCGTAGGCTTAGTGCTTTGGCATCCCACTGCTCAAAACGTTCTCCTTACTGCAGGTAAGTTGTCAAAGAATATAAAATAAAAGGAGATGTACGATTTTTGATCGTTCGTCACAATATGACCTTTTCTTTCCTTAGGGAGTGATAATCAGATTGTGTTGTGGAACGTGGGAACCGGGGAAGCTGTGTTGGTTATTGATTCGCATCCCGACCTGATTTATTCTGCTTGTTGGAACTGGGATGGCTCCAAGCTTCTTACCACGTGCAAAGATAAGAAGATTCGGATCCTCAATCCCCGCACCGGCGATGTGGAAGAGGTATATATTTATAAACTTGGGACACTTTTCACCCTCTTTCCTCCCATCCTTTTTTTACTACTTTCGTGCCGTGGCCGTAGAGATGGAAACCGTAAGTAAGAGTTTTCTTTTTGTGTGTTTAATAGGAAGCAGTGTGCCATGAAGGGAGCAAAGCCACGCGGGCCATTTTCCTCCGCAACGGGCTCGTCTTCACCACCGGGTTTTCGAAAATGTCCGAACGGCAGTATTCTTTACGAGCGCCGCAACACCTGAACGATCCCATCGTGATGGTTGAATTGGACACGTCCAACGGTGTCATGTTTCCCTTATACGACCCGGACACCAATTTGGTGTATCTGTGCGGCAAAGGCGATTCAGTCATCCGCTACTTTGAAATCACTCCCGAACCTCCCTTTGTCCATTACATTAACACGTTTCAAACCCCGGAGCCCCAACGCGGTATTGGCTTGATGCCGAAACGAGGCTGTGATGTGACGAGTTGTGAAATTAGTCGCTTTTTCAGATTGAATAACTCTGGCATGTGCCAGGTCATTTCTATGACCGTACCCAGAAAGGTAATATAAAAGTAACTGTAATTTATGATTAATAGATTGTCGATTTTGTATTTGTTTGGTAGTATTTCCTTATTTAATTAGGAAATGAGCTTTGTTTGTATCTTGTTCTTGCAATGTTTTCACCTCGTTATAATTTCTTTTTCATTTATAATCGTGTAATGTTTTTGTAAAGTTTTCTTCGTTTTTTTTGCAAGTTTGTTGATTTTTTTTCATTTTTTGACTATTTTTACGTGAAAAGGAACACGTTTTACTCACAAATTAGCAAATTACGTGCATAGGAATATCGGGTATCTTTTCTGTGTAGTTTTTCTTCATCTTGCTTTGTTCCATTAGCTCGCATTCATAAATGTCTTTGTGTTTGGTTCCCAATTGTGTAGTCGGAATTGTTTCAAGAAGATTTGTATCCGGATACGCCAGGAGATACTCCAGCTTTGTCAGCGGAGGAGTGGTTTGGTGGGCGGGATGAACCGCCTGTGATGATTTCAATGCGAGGTGGAGCCGTGCCCTCTTCGCACAAAGGCGATCTCAAAGTGACGAAGAAGTCTAATATTTTGGATAAAATGCCACCCAAGAGCGGAGGACCGACGCAACAACAGAGTCAGCAAAAATCGGACGCTACAGATGCACAGCCCCAACCACCTGGCGTCCCTGTAATTCACTTTCTTAACTTCTTTGGGAGGCGACTTCGTAGTTTTTACTTTTTTTTCTTCAAAAGACTATATTAGGCAGTTTCGTGCTTTTTACTAACTTGTTTCTTTTTATGTTAGATGAAAGTTGTGGAAGATCTTATGGATGAAATCAGGAGACTGAAGTCGTTACTTGTAAAGCACGAAAAGCGAATTCGGGCGCTAGAAGCACGCGTGACCGAATTAGAGCCCTGCTCGGGGACATCGAGCACGTCGAATGTAAATGCAACTCCGAGTCAAACCGAGACACCGAACCATTCAAATCGTTCCTTATCGGCGTCCAAAGATTCCAACGCCAACTCCTTGTCACCTTCCTCCGGTACTTCCTCCCCTGCCCCCCATACTGTCCCCACCTCCACATCACCCCATTCACCGCCTCATCAAGACGAAATGGCGCCTGACGAAGTCTAAAAGCTTAGAAAGAAACGAAAAACTTCATTTAAAACAAAAATACCTTAAAAGAGGTTGAATGTTATTTTTGCCCGCTATGGATCACTTTAGTGAAGTAGAGAAAATAACTTAGATTTTTTCCCTGTAGCTCGTTATGATGCAAGTACTTAACAGTTGGTGAATGATGGTAGAGGAACAGTCACGTGACCTTATCAAGTTGCACAAATTCGGGGGGAGGGGGGTCTGGTAAAGCTTTGTTTGTCTGATGGGAAACTTAATTTATTACTTAGAATTCCTCTTCAAGTCAAATTGTGTTCTTTTTTACAGAAGAAGTTTTTGGATGGAAGAAAAAAGAATTACATGGAACAGTTACTTACTAAACATTAGACCAGTTGCAAGAACTTTGACACCTTGTACACACATGTAAATTGTTATAGCAACGGCCATATTCTCGTTTCTTTTTATAAGAAAGAAGTAACGAGCGAGTAAAACTTTTTTTATGTATCCCTTAATTTAATGTATGATAATTACGGTTTTAATTCGCTCTCCGTAGCCTAGCGCGTCGAAATGCAACAAACCAAATGAAACCATGAAAGAGGGTTGACATACAAAGAGAAACTACTGCTTCCTTGTCGAGTGCCTCACATTTAATGTTAAGTGCATTATTAACCAAAATTTTGCCTTTGCTCTCGAGTATTTTTGCCTGTAGAACTTTGTATGTAATAATACCTCTGCTTTATTTAGAAAAAAACGCCACTATTCTTAGGCAGTGATTTTATGAATTTTAAACCGTTGAACTTTTCTTGTTCCCATTCCTTGGGCTTCCTTTTTGTTGCTGTGCGGAAATCCGAAACAAACGAGAAGCCAGGATTGTTTACCTTGCCCTTATTTGAACGTAACTCCGTACGTACTCACCGGTAAAATCAATAGTCACGCATTCTGCTCCTGCGCATTTCGCGCTATACACCAGATGGATGGTTAGAGAGATCTTTCGGAGAGAAGCTGGATGCGTATGTTTCGGAAATGCGAGTCAGAGTACTCACGTTATGTAAAGCGCGTTGAGAACTATGTCTTGGTTTGTTACTTTAATTGTGGGTTTCATCATGGGAATAGCCCAAGGCCAAACCAGTGCAGATTCTTCAGCTTCCATCGGACCGGGACAAACCTTGGCACTGCATTCCGGAGCTCGGGCCATGCGTTGCCATCAGTGCCATTCGAATCAACATGGAGAGAAATGTATTGATTTGCCAGTCAATGATACGCTGTTTGCGAGGGCATGTTCTTCCCCTACTCAGGAGTGCATGGTAAAATAACATAAAATGAATTTAAAAAAGTTGAAAAGTATAATATTTAAAGCGTGTTCGCAATGTGGCATAAGCCGAAAAGTCATGTTATGAAGGAGATAGTTAATGAAAAGGCTGTTTGTATGTGACACGACCAACCACGTGACAAAAAAATATTCGTAATTGTTATTCTTCTCTTTTCGTGTGTAATTTTTGAACGAAATAATGGTACTACAAATAGGAATATTACTGGCGAAAATATGCAATTATATTTTAAATATTGATGTGTATGTTCTCACTAGTTCAGTCTTCTATCGAGTGTTTTGGTACTGTTTTCAAACCCCATTGCTTTTCACGTCTTTTTTACGTCTATTTATGACGACAATTTCTCGTACTTGCTAACTGAGTTTAATTGTTTCGTCCCCCCCCCTTTATTTCAGGTGAAGCGATTCGCGTACACGACATCTAATGAGAACGCGACCTCGGATATGCACATTTTTTCGGTAGAGCGCAATTGCAGCAGTCGTTGTGAGCCGGGGTTGTTAGTTCTGGGCGAGCGAACGAAATTATACGTGTTTAGATCATGTTGTTCGGAGGATTTGTGTAATACTGGCAATGGTGCGTCTCCTTTAGTACTGGGCAATTACTGTGCTCCAGTATCTCTTACTGCAATTTTTCACTTGATTTTTCGTTGGAAATTGTATGTATTTACATAATGCTCTTCTCTTTTTCTGTTTAAAAATTTGTATAATATGGGATATAAATAAAAACTAACTTTCAAAACTAATAGACAGTTATAGTACATACGGGAACTTAAATTACAAATGGAAAATGATAGGGAGTGAAGAAATAATTTGAGATCGAACGCGATTAAAATGGCTGGCGAGGTTACATTTTGGCGACGGTTTTCTTGATCCAGTCTAAGTAATGAAGTACTTTGGTGTACACACCAGGTTTATTTTTGCTAGCACAGCCTTCACCCCACGCGACGGTGCCTAGGAGTTCGTAACGCCCTGTTCCAGACATGGGAAGTAAATTAGCTTCGGTTTCTAAGTTTAACATGTTTTAATGCATTACCATTGACTTTACAAGCGAGCGGACCACCGGAATCTCCCGAGCAGGAGTCTGTACCGCCTTGTAAAAATCCAGCGCAGATCATACTATCACGTGCGAAGCGCTTGTTGGGACTGTTGCCGTAAACCTCGTTTGTGCTGCACGTATCCGAGGAAATAATAGGGACAGCTGCTGCGCGGAGTAAATCGGAACCGCTGGAATCGTCACCAGCTGGCAGAAATAATCATGTAAATATGTAAACCAGATTTGGTGCTTTCCATTTTACCCTTTTGATAGCCCCAACCTGACACTTCGCACCAAGTATCTGTTTGGTACGCACTTCCGCTGCTGGGCAAGCAAATTGGTGATACTTTCGAGCCAAATTTGACAGGTGAGCTGAGGTGAATAATAGCAATGTCGCCAACGTCGTATCCCACTGAAAAGGCCAGTTTCATTTTAATTTTAATTCCTGCCATAATCCTGTTCTTTAATCTTACCTGTCCCATATGTGCCAGGATGTTCGTAAGACTTCACAGTAAGTACTTGTTCTTCCTCGTCGAGACTTCGTAAGTCATGCTGGCCAACACGGATGCGGAACTCATTTTCAAAGTATCCCATCAAACAATGTATCGCCGTAACGATATGTCTGTCGGAGATAATCGAGCCTCCGCAGATATGCTTCCATCCCGTGGGATTGGTCCTGTCCTTTCGCAGGATCTGTGCTTGCCAAGGGTATGCGCCGTAAGGTGGCACAACGCCATTGACGATTCTTGCACCACGTCGCGGAGCTTCGAAAGACACACCCTGTGAGCCACAAGACCCTGCGAAGATGCTACCCGTGCCAGGCAGAGAGTTCGCAGATCTTCCTCGGTTAGCGACAAGATTGCCAAACGAAGAAGTCGCGTCCGGGAAGGAAAAGCCTTGGCGTTTGAACCGTAAACCAGGAATATCTGCCGCTTCTACCACAATCGAGTCAAAATCTGTCTCAAATCCGCGACCTTGACGGTCATCTACAAATAAATGTTGAGAAGAGGCGTTAAGCGCATAAGCACGAATAACTGCTTCATCACAGAAATCTCTGTTATCTCTTTTTTACGATCTCTTTTGTAACTTACCGGAGAAGATAATATCGTTTCCGTTAGATGGCCTTATCGTCGCTCCCTGGAGCTCGTACGTGATCCAGAGCAAGGTCGGGGTCGGTTTCTCATTTCTTTGAGTAAATTGACTATCCAGGAGGCGGCAGTCGTGGCTTTCGAAGTGGTGTTGAAAACCAACGCAAGAAAAGCGCTCTTCATCTTGGCAAAATTTGGCGCACTAGACAAATTAAAGTAAGGGGCGGGGCTAATTGTGACACTAAAAGATGGCTTACAGCTTGGAGAGTGAGGTTTTCGATAGTGGTCGCAGGATGCTGCACAGGTTGAACGAATGATGTAATGGTAAAGTGGGACAGCGCTTTTTCTATACAAATAGAAACGTGTACTTCATTAATGAATGTAATGGCGTTGTACGTTTTTTACCGCATGCGGCGTTGTCTGGTATTGAAGAACAGTTCGACCTCTCACTGCAGATTTCGTTAGGTTGCAGACACCTAAGAAAGAATTGTTGAGTCTTTTTATTAGACAAAGAATTTAAAATTTCACTTGATTTGGCCGTTTTCAGTGCAAGTTACGGTACGAGAAACACATGGTTGAGACAACGGGTTCGCAATGACCGCAACTGAAAACAAAATGCATTAGGTTCCGCCTAAATTACTGAGCTTCGTCTCGTCGCAGTATTACTGCAAGTCATACCGCAAATAATTAAGTTTAATGGAACACAGACATTTACCGGTTAATGTGTGATATATCACTGCCACTTTTATGGCCCAGTTTCTAGTATTACGCCTGGTAGGATTCATAGTTACGCCTATGTACACACTTAACCGTGTGCGGTATTGGCTTGCTATCTGAACTCCAACACCGCCTCGAAACTACTGACTACTGAAACTTGATACGTTTGGACCTTTAAATAGGAAATCCTTTGACCCATTGTAACCAAGTCGCATATGGAATTTTGGGCATTACTTCTGTGTAGATATAAAAAAAAGATTTTGTTCGATTTTTCCCTTTTGGTGTCATGTGTTGACACTTTTCCCGCCCTTTTTGGAGACACCGTCCCCAAAGAACCAATCTGCTCCCGACATTGGCGGACAAAAGTGAAGGTAAGTCTCATTTGCACAACGAACGAACGAATCCCTATAATGAACACTCCAAGTAAAGCAACCCTCCCGCCCTCCGCCAAATACCAGCCTTTGTATTATAGAATGAAGGCTAACAGAACATCGACACATTAGCATGTGCGCCTTATTTGGGGGGAGGGTGACCTTGTCCCAGACACACTTTTTCACGTTCATTTCGACGCATATTCGAATAGGTTTCGGAGACACCGCTACACGCAATAGCATGCAGGTGTTAAGGCCAACAAATCCCGCTTATTGTCAGCTTTCATATAGCAATCTCAGGCTTTCTCTTGTCAGGTCAGTTACTCACCATAAAAATCCATTGTTTGACTCTTCATTTTAACGTGACATACAGTCTAGCGGGGATTTTTAGGAAGCCATACATTTGCCATTTTAATGTGAATGTTTGTGTTCCAGTTTTGAATACATTCTATACGAACTCTTCCCGCGCATTTCGTACACTCTTCTTCATTTACGCGTTTCCCGCGCTTGGGCTACGTACCACGTGTTTAGAAAGTGAAAGTTGTAGTAAACATAATAACAGTAGTAGTCCAGTACGAGAAGATTGCTTGTCATATTTGATGAATGTACTGTACAAACTTACGTCAACTTGTAAAAAAGTGTTGAGGGAAGTTTTCCCTCGCGTGACCTCGAGTACCGGTCTCTTGAGGCTTTTGCATCAGTTTCTCCTTTTTCGCAGCTGCTTCGTTCGCTACAGTAAGCGAACTTTCTGAGCACTGTATCGTAGCGTAGTAAACAAACGTTCACTTTTGTTATTACCGTTCTTTATGGTCTCGTGAGAAAAGCAACTCTTGCGAAACAGGTTCATGCGTGCGTAGATTCGCTTATACGATCGTAACGAAGCCAAGCGGGAGTACTGTAGTGTAGCGATGGTTAAGTTCTGCGTTATTAGCATACCGTCTACGTGACAGCTATTTTCTTACACCTGTAATTGTTGTTCAGCAACTGCTATGTAGGTCACATTGATACTGATATGTGTGTCGCATAAAACGCATTAAATGCTTGTAGTACTGAGAGACCTTAAACGATTCGTCTCTTTTACATTTGGGGGTGTGTAACGTTAAAACAGCGAAAGGGACATTCTTTTTAAGTTTTTTTTCTAGCCTTGACCCGTTTCTGTATTCTATTACACGTTTTTCCTCATGAAGAGGACACGGGTAGAAACAATACATGGGTGCCCGTGCCCACTTTTGGGTGAAGGTGACAATTCACCGAGTGGCGTCCTCAAAAACCCACGTGGTGAACTTGAAAGAAAAAGGAGCTTTGGTCGTCAAGGTCACTAGATGGGTGCCAAGAAAGGGCGACTTTTAATTCAATTGCACTCCTTGGAATGGCCAAGGATATTTCGGAGTATAACGTGCTAGCCAAGAGCACGTATCCGGAAAGTATATAAGACTGTTGAATTACGAAGAGCTTGATTGTTTCTTTCAGATGTGTAAGCCGTTTGGTCGGTATTCACGTGTTATGTTTCGTAACAGTGAAGCCGAATGGATCTTTGATAATGGCTGAAAGACAAAGTGACCTGTTTCCATGCGTTTGCAGCATACTGGTGTGCGTTGAATTGCAGCCAAACACTGCGCTACTGAATATTAATTTACATGTGAAAAAAACATAGTTAGCGGTAGTGCTTTCGGTGTACAACACTTAAACAACTTTCACATCTCTTGTGAGTTTTACGGCTTCTTCAATCTCTCAGGCAATTATGGCAGCATCCTGACGAGAGAAACAGTGTAACATGGAAGTTTTCTGTACGAAAACACTTTTTTCATTAAAAAAGTGAACTCAGAATGACTTTGGATACAAGCAGTTTTTCCTGAGTGACGCGAATATCAATGAAAGGTGTTTCCCAACTCAAAGCGACGTCAAAGTGTCTGTTATGCAATTTGTCATTGGGACGAAACGACGAAGGGAACTCTTTAGAGACGTTCATATGGGTTGACCTTGAGATTTACGTGTGGGGAATTTTTTTGTGCATAAGCCCACACATAAACCCGAGGTCAGTTGCGCTAGACATCCATAATGCAAATCAGGCACGGATAGAATGAGGTCTAGGCTATGAGTAGGAAAAATTATTTCCGGCCTTCATATGAAACAGAAAGCCATACAATCCTATACTTTGCACTAGGGGCTTTTTAGTGTTGAAAGTACAGTATTGCAATATATGAGAATGAGAGGGACATGATGCAATGCAGAAAATAGTTTTTGGACTCTGTAAGGTGGGGAGGAGTTGAATGGAGTCCTTTGACGACAGGGAAAGTGGTCTAGATTCCAGACTTTTTACCATCAAACTGGTCTAATGTATGTCAAATCTTACTGGCGATGACACTGAGACGCAACCAAACCGGGGACGACTACTCTAAACCGACGCACTTGAAGCGGTAGGGCCTTGACACAAAATGAACAATCAGTCGCCCTCAGTTTACTGTCGTAGATATTTCAATACGGTGTAAAAAAAATTAAATTTACAAGTGCAACAAAAGGTTATAAGGACTTTACTATAAAAATACTTTTAAAATATTTCTCTATAACAAATTCAGGTTTAAAGAATCATTTTTGTAAGTATTTTTTCAGTGAAGAGCTTGTAATTTTTGCTGCACAACGAATCATTGTAAATTCACAAAATTATTTTTTAAAGTGTAGCTCTTAATTCTTGTGCTTTTTTAATTTTCTCCCTTTCGAATACATTTTAGTTGCATGCTTAAACTTAATTTATTTGTTCTCGTTATTGTGAACTTACTCTGTTGTCACTGTGTTTTCCTTACTGAACTATTTGTAGCATACATGGGCAAACTTGGATCTCAACTATGTTTTTTCTAGTGCATGCTTCTTCAACTTTTTCTAATAAAGAAAATTATTATGAAATTTGTAAAAAGAAGTAATACGATAGTCTTTGTAAAATACGTTACTACTACCCGGTAAATTTACAAAAATTCGTTGTAACCACGTTAGAATAACTTTTTTTACGAACGTTTGTAAATTCCATTACTCAAACTTTTCATGAATTTTAAAATTGCTGCTGTAAAAATTTCCACTTCGATTACTGTAAATTCACAGAACATTTCTGTTTTTCCGTAAAGACGAAAAAAATATTTGACAAGACCTTGTAGTTATATTTCATATAAGAACTGGATGTAGATTAGCAATAGAAATCGTAATTTTACGAGAACTACTGCGTTTTTACGAGAAAATCAATTAGACAACGATATTCAACAACGATTTATTGATACAAGGCTCTTTTGTTTTCACAAAGCATTAAGTCATACATTTTCCTGTAATTTGAAGGTGTCGGAAATTTCAAGGGAGAACAAGCACAACATAAAACTGATTTATAGATTGGAAGTGACTCAATTATAACACTATCGCAAGATACAAAATGGGGGATATATCCATTACACTGTTTTTTCTTTCCTTTGGAGTGCACTAATGTTACGGATGAAAATAAAAATACGAGGCTGAGACCTTGCAGATGAAAATCTTGGAACTAGAATCCAAAATAGGTTTGTATTTTCACAGAACTTGTAATTCACAAATGAAATTTTACTCAACTGTCGACGGTTACAACACTGTATTTTCGTGCGCTAGGGGATACAAACTAGTTCGTTCTGATGTAGTAACAATCAAGTAACAAGGTCTACACACTACCGCACAGGCCTTCATATTCATTGCTGCCGACAATGAAATTCATAAGTTGCTGGAGTTGACTAGGGCTGAAATTCATTTTCTGTGACAATGGAACTCACACTTCCAAAAAGAAATAATTTTGTAAGTTGGATGCCTTCCGTATTTAGTTCGGAAGAAAAAATCAACACCTACAGCAGTATTTCGCTTAGTTTCATGCAATTATATATTCATGTTCAGTAACATACCAAACCAAATAGGTAATATATACTCTTGTGTAAATTCGCTTAGGAAAAAGTTTTGTTTATTATTAACGAATTATTCGTAAAACCAAATAACTTACTGTACAGGAAGTTAGTCTACAAAAAGTTTCTTCTTTTTACAAGAAGTTCTTGTGTTACTTCCCACGTGAAGTTTCTGTAAAAATACAGGATATAATATTTTTTTATGACGAAGTCGAAGTGAATTCACTTAAGCATGGTTTACATGAACAGGGCGTCTTAGTCAGCTTAGGCAACTAAGACCTCGCGCATGCGCTGGAAGGGTGAAAGCGCTGACTAAGACAACTAACAGGCCTTGACTTATAAGTTCAGCCCTGCTGAACTTATTGCCCTTAGTTGTCTTAGTCAACCAATCAGATGCTAGGTGGGATGGACTGTTTCATTTGTTATTGTTGTTGCCGCTATCATCTTTAAAATATTAGCTTGTTTTTTCTTGGGGAAAAATATAGTTGAGCTTCGTGATAATTTATGAATAATAAAAAATGAGATTAACGAAGGGTTTGTTTGGTAGAAAGGGACATTATCTAAATATAGACATATAGACAACGTTGGGACGTCCAACCTCTTGCTATACGTCAACTTGTTTGTGTACACCGATTTGAAGCAAGTTGTGTGGGACAAGACAACCCATTGGGTTGACTTGCTCCACTCGCCCTGTTCATGTAAACCACGCTTTACAGAACAAGTTGTAATTTACAAACAGGTTCTCGTAAAGTTAACAAAACGTATGTAGTAAATTAAACAACATTGTTACTTTCATATTTCACAAAAAATCGTTGTAGGCACATTAACATTAAAATATTTTAGTAAACCGACAGAATTTACTTAACAATACAAGCAATTGTAGACATGATTACGAAAATATTCTTGTCAGATTAACTTATAACTGTAGTAAAAAGTCTGTAACTTTACGATTTTGTTTTTAAAGTGTAGTGTCTGTCCACTTCTGCTGACAAATTCTTTACACATCGTAATACAAGAACTTAAAGGGAAATCCCCGGAAAATCTACGATGTGTTAAAGAACTGCAATGGATGGCGTCGATATGAATTGACCGCGCCGTAAAGTGGTATCGTTGACCGACACTCGAAGTGATTTATGTGCTGTATCACCTCCAGGGATGCAAAACAATTCTGGAACTATTTTTCGTATTGCAACTGCGACTATTTAACGATTGTCCAATACACCTTTTCCAAATCTTGGCAAACTATGCGCCGCCATCTTTAGGCCGAGATTACTTTTTTTCACTATACCCTTTATGTCTAAAAATGGCTCGAAACAAGTCGTCAGCCATTGGTTAAGTGAACTGTAGGCAAACTGCGTCATAAGGCCCCAAAGATGGCGACATTTAATTTGCCAAGATGGCTGAATTGGACAATCCGTCATTTGAAGGAGAACTATACGTTTTAAGTTAACAAGACTTTTGAAGTAATCAAGCGAAGAAAAAGTAAGACTCCTTGCTAAACAAGAACAGGATTGTGATAGTTTTCTTCTCTCATAGTAAATCGTGTGAGATATTTCACAGAGTGTGACGTAAAGGCTGCCAGTACGTTCCCTTGCTGGACGTTTCGGTGCGAACGTGGAAGCAGTGTTTTCACCAGGGTTGTGATCTCGAGACCAGGTCTCGGTCTCGAGGGCCCTAAGGTCTCGGTCTCGTCTCGGTCTCGGGAAAATTTGTAAAGTCTCGGTCTCGTCTCGGTCTCGAAAATTTCAGACCGGTCTTGATCTCGGTCTCGAAGGTCATGGTCTCGAGATCTATCTTTCATTACTTGAGACCTTAGGCGAAAAGCTCTGATTTCCCGTAGCCCACCCAATTTGCCAACGTCAGGTTGGCAAATGCTATTCAAGGCGAGGTGCTAATTGCCCCCAGAGACACCTTGGTCAAGTTTTGTGCATGCGGTAAAGCTAAAAGAAAGGGAAATACAAAACTAGCGGAGTCTTGCAAATGACCCTATCTCTGTGTTTTCCCTTGTATATACACAAAACTGCATTTTTAAGCCGGCGCATGCGATATTTTGCTAAATCAAGGAAGTTTTAAAATACGCCCTTTTAGAACATACGAAAAAAAGTCAGTTGAGGTTTAACACTCGTACAAAATAGACAAAAAAAGAGCACCCGGCAAGTTTCCCTCTATTGTTGAATTTGCATATAAAGATTATCAATATGGTGATG
>JAHZNP010000936.1:0-31599 GCA_020615345.1 Triops cancriformis
GGCAATTCTTCTCCTTCATTGGGACGTGCCTTTTACACACCAGTTAAGTCATTTGTTTTTAAACTTCGCGGTCTATCTTTCACCTTGTGCGCGATAGGTTCGAGTCCCTTCCCCTTCTAATGAAGGTAAATCAGCCTCAAGAGGCTTAATTAGACTTCTGTGGTTTGCTCGGTAAAGGTTTTTTTGCTCATGACTGTACGTGCCGTGGCTAAATCTACTTCAGCTACGTGAAGTAGATTTGGAACCAATAATAATCAACGGTAAAGAGTTTCGAAGCAATCGTCCTTGGAGAGAGCCGCATAAATATCCCGTCACTAGCATACCTTACTACACACAGTTACCTTACTGCCCATAGAGGGGAATAGTGGATAAGGACCTGTTCACACCTACGGCATAAGCTATGAAGCTATCGATGCCAAACGTAACAAACTCGCCAGCCGGTTACAAACTAGTTCGCTTTTATGTAGCTAGGTTTTTCTTTAACTTAACATAAAAAATTGCTAGCAGATTTCTGTATATTCACTATTACCATGTTACCTCATTCTATTTCCACTTCAGCTACGATTTTATTTTACCTTAGATTCGCCTAAGTCGGCAAATTTATGACAGGTCTATTCTTAGGTACCACAACATCGTATATCGTCCGTACGAATAAATCCTTACGCTTTGGTTGTGTTCATCTTGCATCCTTATGCTACAACTGTGATCAAGACCTTGGAATGTTTCATTTTGGCGTCACACAGTACACGACTCAACAGTTCCTTTAACAGTATCTACCGTACTTTGTACATTAAGAAAGAAAACAATGAAATTTCGCTACGGATTGTTACAAGTACCATGGTTATCCGCTTTTCTTTTTCCTAACTCAACAACTAGACCTCGAATTGAGTCATTTTAAATCATGTCGCTCGACCTGGGACCAGTAACGACGTACTTTAGTTTTTACCCTAAGTATTTAAACAGTACGGAAACAGAATGCATAGCCAATGGCTAATTTTTTTTGCTACGTCAAGCTACCAAACGACCCGGCGATTAACATGTGTTCTAAATACGCACATTTATAGGTTTGAGGAAAAGACGTGATGATGACATCTGGTTATACCAGTACCCGCCATATGGACCGCTAGTAAATACGGGCGAAACTGGTTCAAACCCCAACGGGATTGGTGAATCTGGCCGGCAAAACTCTGCACCAGAGGTAGTGGAATCGTTTAATGCTCCACCCGCGCCAGAATTCCTGAACTTCAACTCGGAGGACCGTTTCACGCCGAGCCCTCTGACCCCACTGTCGCAACCGGATTTCCTGAAGCAAGTACAGGACGTGCTGGCCAATCCTCCTGATCGAAGTCAGGTGCAGTCTGCGTTCAGCCAAACCACGTTTCCAGAAGACCTCCCCAGTTTCGTGAAAGGTGTGCTGACTTTGGATGACTTTGGGCGGAGAGGAAAAAGTGTCGGTACGACTACTAATGTAGACGACGCGGAAAACGAAGACAAAACAGGACTCAGTATCCAACTAGGGGATAAGTGGATCTGGAAGGGATAAAAAAGAGAAACTCATGATCCGCTCCCCTCGCTTGGTGTGTCTAGCTATATATGTGTGCGTGTCCATCGTGAAATCGTGTCGCGCTCGAGATTTCTCTACTAAAACTAATCGCGTCTTTGTCCTAGATAAAGACAACCACATGGTACACCCCTAAAGTAATTAACGAAATATATACGAAAGAAACTAGACTAACGACATGAAACTGTACATAGCTTATTTAAGGTGAACCCACTTGGCTTTTGTTTTCTGTACGCCAAAGGTATGACGAAATATAGTGTACCTTTTTAAAACTGGAAGCCTTATTTCCCCGAGCCTTGAATTACTCATTTGTGGAGATTTGGATTCATAAGTGCAGAACGTTCTATAAAACTATTTACGGTCGGCAACTTCGTTTACAAGTTTCACGTACAGTACTCGTCATAAAAAACGACCCAAACAAACCGTCCTATTGCTAACGGCCCAAGCCACTGTGAGGAAGCCTTGTTGCGGGTCAAAAACGTTCGAAAGACGGAAAAGAGGGACACCTCTCGCGCAACTGCCGGGTTGTTAGGCACCCGACGGTTTGTTTGGGTCAGTTTTTTATGACGAGTACTGTACGTTACAGATCATAGATGGCGGCGGACACCAGAATTTGGCGCCAAATTTTTGCTGGATTTATTATAATTTTATTTTATATTTTGTATAATGATTATTTTAAATGTCAGTGTGTAATATCAATGCATGAGCTGTAATTGATCATCAACTTGGCGTAGTCTATTGTTTGTAGGCAAAGGCTACCAGTTTCTTATTACGTGGCCCGTAGCCCCTGATACGCGAGTCTCGTGTTCGCCCGCTTAGACATATTGATGATTATTGGGCTTTCTATTTTCCCTCAACTAGCAACACAACCTAAAATCACAACATGGTAATGTATATCGTTTTTAGAAATAACAATTTTGGAAGCCTGTTATTCCTTTTGCCACTTTACGATTCCAATAAATAAGTTGCCAAACACCACGGATGACATGGAAACGATATAGAGGAGACTCAGGTCAAAAGTAACACCCACGGTCTTTTTGGTTTTCGCTCGTAGCACGAACTTAATTATCATCCGAATGGATACCCATTAGACGCAGGTGTATCTCAACTCTCTGTTAAGCCAATGTTTGCTTTTCAAAAATGTACTATAAGATAGAACCAGCCTTCAAACCAGGAGGATCTCGTGCGTTACTACCGGATAACCCGTTGGGTCAAAACTAACATCGCGTTTAACGTGCGTTTCCCCATAAGAAACTTTACCGATCAAATTTCTAATTTTACACCTCACAGATCGTAATGAAAACACACAGCTATAATCTTCACCACTAGTAGGACACTTAAGGTGAGTTTCTGTCAAGAATCTGTGTATTTTAAGGAAAACTAATGAAAAAAACAATAGAAATGCAACGTTGTAAGAGGTTGGCGCGAGTTGCAGAGGCGGCAGCTTCAAACGCAACAAGGCTACCATCCAAAGTGCTGGAAGTGCAGCGTCACGCAGCGTTGCCGTTTTTCACGACTCGTCCCTCATGGTAAAAAAAATCGGCTGTTACAACCGTTTCGACAGGTGTCCTAGGACTTCTAGGTCTCTTGTAAAAACAAGTATGAAACTATAGCGTTTTAGCTTTAACTGTGTCGTTCAGTAGCGTTCGGTGAGCTTAAAAAATATTTTTTTGATTTATTTCGTAAGCTTTAGTTAACGCAACGGGCAATAAAGTACCACCCGTTTTCACTAAAAAATGTAGCGAAATCAAATAAAGTTGATTATCTCGGTTAAATCTCAATCGTTTCACATGCAACTTTTTTTTAGGTTGCGTAACGGTATTTGACATGATCCTGTTTTTTACAGCTACAAGAGACATTTCGTTCAAAAGCTATGATTTTTGTTACTTTCGCGTAACGTTACTTTTGACCCGAGTCTCCTCTATTGGTAGCTTTATTGTATGTTAGTTCGTTGCGTAATAAGGGAGCATTCACTTTACAATGACTCACGTCTTAAAAAGGACAGGAATGGAATAGGCCAAACGTTACCAGTTGTTTTGTAAAAACTAGGTCAATTAATATATGGGTGAAATGCTTGCGTTGTAGAATTTCGTTTCATTTTTGGCGTAATCCTTAAGCAGTTGGCAGGGTTCAAAGGGAGCTCCGTAAGCTGCTTGATATTTTTCGAGTTGGGCAACGAGTTTGCTAGCACCGAAGGTGTCCGTGAAACGGAATGGTCCGCCGGTGAAAGGTGGGAATCCCAAACCGAAAACTGCACCAATGTCTCCTTCAACCTGCCCATTTTGAAACAGAAAATACATGAATACATAAAAGTACATAAATACAATTTCAGAAAAAGAAGTAATAGGAAAAAATGAAAATGTAAAAGAAGATTTGCTTAGAAGCTTGGCAAATGTTTAACTATTTTCCTAATCAAACGAGAAGCTTTGGAACTTACAGGACTGTCAAGAACATTTTCTTGTAAGCAGCGGATGGCTTCGTTAGTGAATCTTGTCATTAGACGAAGTTTAATATCTTCTGGTGAGTTGAAACCCTTTGGTGTTTGACGATAATGTGTAAGCAATTTCATGGCTTCTTTGTTCACTTGTCGATCTTTGGATTTACCAGAGTAGATGAAAAATCCTTTTCCACTCTTGCGTCCTATACAAGAAAAGCAACACGGGCTTTGCTGTATAAATAATGTAAGAAATATAAGGGACTGTTTCAAATACCCAAAAATCCTTTAGCAATCATATCGGCGACACCTTGCATGTTCGCTCCTCCAAGTCGTTCCCCGTAAACCTTTTCAAAATATCTGCCAACATGTAGTGAAACATCCAAACCAATTTCATCATAAAGAGTAACAATGCCAAACGGGAACCCGGCAGCCCTGCACATTTTGTCCAGTTTCTTTGGATCCTCCCCTTCCTTGAAAATAATCTGTGGTTACGGTGAGAGGAAACTTCAAGTACTGCTACCTGGAGCATTCTTCCACCTTCACTGTATAAAGTTCCAGCAAGTCGCGTAGTGTAGAATCCGGGACAATCTCTAACAACAATTGGAACCTTTCCTTGCTTTATTCCTAGCCCCGCTGCCGTGGCGATTGTATCTTTTGACGTTTGGTCGGTAATGACTATTTCTAGCAATTGCATTTTATCGACAGGCGAAAAGTAATGCATTCCTATGAACTGAGATACAGAAAAAAGAGGTCCAAAAAATCTTTAAATTGAAATACATAAGTACCCACAGACAAACAATTACGGGTGGGTATTTTCAATATTATACATAATTAATGAATTAATTCAAAAGTTTTACGACGAATCACGTCGATTGTTCGACGTATCATCGTCTGCGACATTTTTACAATACATACACTTGTTTAGTAAAAACAGGTTATTTTTCGTCTGTGACTAGATAAATTTACATTATACCTTTTCGGGTCTTTGACTAGCTTGCGCAATTTCTGCCAAGGGTAAGGCGCTCGTGTTAGTAGCGAAGATGCAGTGATCTGGTGTCGCTGCTTCAACTTCTTTCACGATCCGTCGTTTCAGTTCGAGATCTTCGAAAACAGCTTCGATGACAATATCGGATTTGGAGAGTTTCTCATACGTCAAAGAGGTTGTCAGTCTGGAAATAATTTGGTCGCGCTGTATGCTGCCAAGAAATCCTGTTACAAAAGCAATTGCGACCATTTCTTGTTAGATTTACTTGGTAAGTCGCTTTCGTTTCACTTGTTTGTCAAATGCTTTTTGGATGTGACCTTCGCCTCGGGCTAGACCCGTGGTCGTCGTGTCTTTCAACACTACATTCATGCCCTTCGTCAAGCTCACTTGTGCTACTCCGGCACCCATAAGCCCGGCCCCCAAGACTGCAACATTCCTAAGAAATTCTTTCTTCAATACCTTCTCGCATTGCGGGTACTTTACTTACTGAACTTTGCGCTCGGGTTGACCAAATCTGTTTTTCTTGCATTTAGTCTGGCCGTGGTACAAGCTTCGGAGACCACATGATTCTTTGGTGAACCACAAGTCAGTAAACGCATTTAATTCTGCTTCGAATCCTGCTTTTTCGCCCTTTTCTATGGTGTTACGCAAGACTTCGAGAATCTAAAGACCATTTTCTCAGACTTTCTTGCACTTCAAAATCTCCAATTTCAACCTTGATGGGTCCAGGGTAAAGTCCGTGAGTTTTGGCCAACACCTGCGATTCGGCCTTTTTCAAAATGTAGTTGCGAAACGGAGCAAATTGGAGAGCTTGATTAAACAGCCTGTCTTGCAGAGGTTTTTGGCGCTTAATTTTTAAACGTCCTTCAGCAATATCTAAAGCGGTCTTGATGGCAATCTCTTCGAGATATTCCAGCGACCTTGTGAACACCAAACCGCGGATCAATCATTGAACGTTAGTGAACTTTGAGATAAGCACTACCTTTCGTCTGCACCTTTAATGCCAGGTCCTAAACTTGGTATAATTTGGTCCACAATACCTAGTTTTTTGGCTTGCGCGGGCCGGAACGTCTTGCCGGACAAGATCAAATCTAACGCTTTCAGCCAAGAGATTTGCGCTGGTAAACGTTGTGTTCCTCCACCTAAACAACATTTGATCATATTTCTGTTTGGCATTCTGAGCTCTTACATCCTGGTAGTAGCCCGAGCATGAATTCGGGCAACCCAAACACGGTCGTGGGGTTGTCAACACAGATACGGTAATCGCAAGCTAATGCAATTTCAAGCCCAGCTCCGAGACAGACTCCTTGAACTGCTGCTACGAAAGGTTTCTTTACTTGGGTCATACCAGTGACGGTTACTTGACCAAACAAAGCTCGTTTGCGCGCTTCCTCTCTGTCGTCTTGACATTCCTCCATCCATTTGAGGTCCACGCCGGCAACGAAACAATCCGGTTTACTCGAAGTGACAACCACCGCCTTGACACTGGGATCAGCGTTCACAGCGTCAAGCATGGACTGCGTCTCGGCAATTGCATCTGTATTAATGGTGTTAACCTAAGCAAAAGGATTATGTAATTAGTGCGCGTAGAAGGGGGTTGTACTGTACTTTGGGCGAAGGTGTGCTGTAACGGAAAATCGCTACGTTGTTCTTGATTTCATATTGCGTGTGAGTTCTCGACGATACGGTTCGATGTGTGCCAACCCCTGTGTTTTTGTTTATACGAATATAAATAGTCTAATTTATGGATTCGTAAATAAAGGAACGTGAGTTTCAAAGAATCATCTGTTTGGAAAAAAGCGTTTCACATACTGTATATACATAAAAAAGTCATAAACTATACGAAATATTTTAATAGATGATTGGCCATGCTATATCGTTAGCTGTAGAATCGAACGTGTTATTATAAACCCAAGAGAAGAATAAAAAAGCGTCGTCAAGAACCTAGTAGAGAATTCTCAATTTTCATGTACGTACCTGTGAAGTTGGTGTACGCAATCCGTGCATTGTAATTTTTTAAGATTTGCCGCAATCTTAGTAGTGTCATTATGCTCGAAAAGATTTCACTTGGGTCCGGCGGAAAACTTTTCACGCGTAACTATTTTTTAAACCCAAACTTGGCTTTGCACTAATCACTTATTGCAGGGAACAGCAGACAGGAACGCACGCCTGAGCTGCACGCCTTCCAAAGAGCAGTCTAAAGGAGGTGGAAAGGTTACCATATATCTCTCAAGAAGATACTGTACAGGGAGATAATAAGCTGGAGAAGGACTTTTGCAATTCACAACGGTGGTCACTGTCTCGCTCACATGGGATTAATAGCGCTTAATATAGCGCATTCTTTATTACTAAGTGGTGTTGAAAGTGCCATTCGAATTCACAAGAAAGTAACTTTAGCAGCAGTACCGTAGAGAAACATACATAACAAAGTTTCAGCGTCTTTATTATCATTATAATATGTTCCTATACGTGACGTGACCTTCATTGTAGCATCTGTTTCTTTTGGTGCATCGCCAAAATTTTCGGTGGAAGTTATAGGGTTTCGATGAAAATTAGAAGACTAAATTGGCGCAACCTCCCATTCGGATTATAGCAGTGGAACGAGGAAAGTTATTCTGAAGTGGAATGGAAAATATTTTAGCTGTATCTTAATATCTCCCTGCATCTCGCTTTGTAGGCCTATTAACTGCTTTTCAAAATCCAGACATTAAAGTGAATTTAATATGGATCTCACACGATGGGCTTTACAAGACGTTATATGTAGTTTACTAATATTATAATTTCTTCGATTGAAATTTTCGTGTTTCTTCGGCAGGGCCTCCGGGCTCTTTTCCTCTACGTCAGCGCTTCGCAAACTTTTCGATTCATAATCCGATGTGCCCTTGATATGAATGACAAATATAGGGATACTTATTCTTATCTGTTACAAGTAAAGTAAACAGCAAAGGTCGTTTAAATCAGCGATACGAGAAATAGAAGGACACGCAATGTAGGAAGCACAACAACGACAAAAGATGCTGCTTTGACAGTGAGCACTAGCGCACCATCTCATGAATTAGGCCAGGACCACTACAGAATCCTTAGATCCTAAAAGAAAACCGAAACATGTCCTACAGGAGTCAGTCGCTTTTTACACGAAATGTACCGCAGCCCAGCTGATCGTTTTACACCCCAAGAGATAAATTAAGAGCATAGTCTGGGACAGCGCTCTCCAACACACCGGGCCACGGCTTGGTGCCGGTCCATAGCCTCTTATTATATGTTACTATTACTGCCGTTTGGTCTACAATTTCACTTGGCTTGGAAGTATTTTATTTTAATTATGTTCGCATTTTTCCAAAGTTGTACCGCACCGCACTCCCTACGTGGGAGGTTAAAGTTTATTTGGTCATCATAGATACGGAATGGAAAATAACGTTGTTGGGATTTCCTATTAAACGATATCTCAAGTCATGATCCAGAAAGGTTGTCAGAAACTACTCGTATAAAGTACAGGATATTAACAACAGAGAAACCAATCATGAAGAGATGCTTCTATCGGAGGTATAAAGGGTAACTTGTCTTAAAAATACCACACTTGAGATAAGGCAAGAATGGACAATGCAATGTAGTCTACGTAAAACAAGAGTTCTACTTAGCATAACGTTCAGAATTGCTTATATAGATGAGCAAAATGAGAAAACTAGCGCAAGTTTCGTGGTAATGTTTCTCGTTTTGCAATGTCTGCACATTAGACAACTCATCTCTTTTACGAAGCGTGAACTTAGTTAAGCCAATTGCGATTTTTCCTACGGAGCAACTTGGAATAACTACTTCTTGATAGACCACAGTCAAAAATGATGTCCGAAGCATTGGGCACTTTCGTCAGTATCGGACCAAGGAATTACATAGATCAGGACATGGTGGCCTTCGTCATGACAGCCGACATTTCACTATGATCTTGCTTCACGATAGCGCCACTTTTGCCGTATTTGTGCTTATTTTACTGCCTTGAACGTAAGAAGTTGTTGAACTGTTATGACGGAATATTTTTATTGTTTGAAGGGATCAACACATTGTAAAGGGGTTCTCCAAACATTTTCTTTTTTAATAGATCGGAGAGAGATCTTTATTATAAAACTTCTTGCCGGATTTAGCGTAGTCCTTCAGCAATTGACAGGGTTCGAAGGAAGCGCCGTAGGCTGCTTGATATTTTTCTAAATGTGCCATTAATTTGCCTGCTCCGTATGTGTCCGTATAACGGAAAGGCCCTCCCGTATAAGGCGGATATCCTAAACCGAAAACTGCACCTATGTCTCCTTCAACCTGTGATAAAATGGGGCCGAGTTAAAAACAAAGCGTTTATAAAAGATGACGAAAATGAAGAAACAGAGCTCGAATACTTACAGGATTGTCCAACACGTTCTCTTGCAAGCATCGAATGGCTTCATTGGCGAACCGCGTAACAAGTCGAAGTTTGATATCTTCGGGGGTGCTGAATCCTTTTGGCGACTGGCGGTAGTTTAAGAGCATTTTCATGGCTTCAGTGTTGATTTGCCTTTCCTTCGAGTTTTCCGAGTAAATAAAAAATCCCTTGCCACTTTTACGTCCTAATAGTTGATGCGTTAACAAGAACGTTGAGAATTAGCCTTTTATAATTAAAGTGAAAGCAACGTTCGTTCTGTCCGTACCGAGGAAACCCTTTTCAATCATATCTGCAACACCTTGCAAGTTGGCTCCTCCTAGTCGTGCGCCGTAAGCGTTTTCTAAATTTCTACCCACGTGTAAAGCAACATCCAAACCAATCTCATCGTAAAGTGAGACAATGCCGAAAGGGAAGCCAGCAGCTTTACACAACTTATCCAGCTTCTTCGGATCCTCACCTTCCTGAAAAAGGCTTTTAGGTTTAAGTACTTCGTTGTTCAACTTTTTTACCTGAAGCATTCTTCCGCCTTCACTGTATAAAGTACCAGCGAGCCGAGTAGTATAAAACCCAGGACAGTCTTTGACAACAATCGGTATTTTTCCTTGTTTGATTCCTAGTTCAACTGCGGAAGCAATGGTGTCTTCTGACGTTTTGTTTGTAGTTACAATTTCTAGTAGCTGCATTTTTTCAACGGGCGAAAAGTAGTGCATTCCAATGAACTAGGGTACAAAGGATAAAATTAAAAAAAATATAATGATACAAATTGCAGTACCTTTTCGGGCCTCTTGCTGGCTTGCACAATATCTGCCAACGAAAGAGCACTGGTGTTGGTTGCATATATGCAATGATCGGGAGTAACCGCTTCGACTTCTTTCACAATACGTCTTTTGAGCTCGAGATCTTCAGGAACGGCTTCAATTATCATGTCGCACTTTGCGAAGCCCTCGTTTGATAAGGTCGTTTTCAGTCTCGAAGAAATATGCTCTCGCTGAATGCTGTCTCAAAGAATGGTAAATCTCTCAGTAACAATGTTTACTACAAGTCTCACGTACTTGGTAATCTCGCGTTTTTCAACGTATTTGTCTAATGCTTTGCGAATTTGCTGCTCTCCTTTCGTAGTGCTTTCCGTTGTTGTATCTTTCAATACAACGTTCAGGTTCTGCATTAAACTAACTTGCGCGATTCCTGTTCCCATAAGTCCAGCACCAAGAACAGCTAGATTCCTTAACACAGCGATAAAATTTTTAAATTCACAGCGGAAAGTTTTATTTTCAAAATGTCATGTACCTGACTTCGCGCTTAGGCTCGCCAAATCTATTTTTCTTGCATCTTGTAGAACCGTGGAACAAGCTTCGCAATGCTCGAGACTCGTTAGTGACGAATAAGTCACCAAAAGCTTTAAATTCCGCTTCAAATCCTGCTTTGCTCCCTTTCTCCACTGTCGTGCGGAATACATCGAGGATCTAACATTTCAGCGTTTCATTACTGACCATTTAATTACTTTATTGAATAACAAACCCTAAGTGGTCCAGGATAAAGTCCATGAGTTTTCTTTAACACAGTGGATTTCGCTTTCTGGAAAACGTAGTTCCGGAACGGAGCAAATTGGAGAGCACGGTCAAACAGTCGCTCTTTCAGCGGTTTTTTGCGTTGAATTTTCAAACGACCTTCTGCTAAATCCAGCGCTGTTTTGATAGCGGCATCTTCTAAATATTGTCGCGACCTAAAAAAAAAATTAGAGACTGCGACTGACCATCGTTGACTTAATGACAATGGTAACCAAGCAAGCTAGACTGGATTATACTGTTTTAATCGCTCTTGATATTCCATTGGAACTTTGAAAATATTTGAAATTTAAGGCCCCGGTATACACAAACCTCTTATGGACGAATAACACGGGGAGCTCTAAAAAAGGCTTCTGCGTAGTGCTTTAGCGTATTTCAAATCAATGCTTGCAGTAAAGTTGTATTGATTGATATCTAGTGCGTGTGTTCAAGATCTTTTGAAACCATGTGTTTATTAAATTTAAAAACTGTAGGTGAATTTTTGCAAATTTTGAAATACTTGAAAAAATAAAATCTGGGTAACAGGATATCTTCTCCCAACATTTTTTTGTGAAAATACGATTCAAATCGGACGAGTAGTTTTTACGAAATCATTACTTAAAATTTGATCATTCTAGTAATGATATCGTAAAAACTACTCGTCCGATTTGAATCGTATTTTTACCAAAAATGTAGAAAGAAGTTATCTTGTGCTCGTGTCAGCCAAATTTTTTTAGTATTTCAAAATTTGCAAACATTCACCTACAGTTTTTAAATTTAATAGAAACATATTTTCAAAAAGATCTCAAACATAGGCACTAGATATCAATTGAAACAACTTTACTGCAAGCATTGATTTGAAATATACTAAAGCATTACGCAGAAGCCTTTTTTAGAGTTCCCCGTGTTATTCGTTCATAAGAAGTTTGTGTATACCGGGGCTTTAATATTATAATATTGAAGTGCAATAGCGAGAAAGGTTCTTCACTCTAAATTTAATGATAAAATGGACAGAAATTAAAAGAAACAAAGACTTAAGAAGTTTTCCGAACTTCGACACTGGGCAGTGTGCTCTAGAAAGGACAAGTCTGACTTTGAATCTATCTAGATCTATTAACGTAATTCTCCTTCACCCTTTCCTCGTGGGAACAAAGTCTTCAAAATGGACAATGATTCCACTGTCCATGTGACCGTTTAAAATTTGTAAGTTAATACAAAAAAAGAGGAAAGCAGCGTTAGTCGTTTCTTAGCAACTTGTTTCTTAATCCCCTTATAAACAAAAATCATACAAGAAAAGATTGTATCAGGCACTATGTAATACTGCATGTAGCCTTCTACGAGCACTGTTGTACTTCACAAAACCGTTCAAAACGGAAAGCAAAATTAAACTTTAAGTCTTACAAAGGAGAAACACGCTACTACTTTTGTAGAGCTTCTTGAAATTCAATAATTTTGAAAACTAATTAAACTGGCTCTGAACACGCTTATTAGATTAAATTTATATAAAAAAAAGAAAAAAAGCAGTTTGGAATACTGAATTATTAAAAATCGTGATGCATTCGATTTGAATTGGCCTGCATTTTCCTTCAATTTACCTAGGGCTGAACAACGAACCGCTCTTGTCGAGAAGTGAAGACGAGGGCAAGAGCGATGGAAGGATACATTGTATAGTAGAATCGTGTTCACGCAGTGCGGTCATAGTGCTAGTTATGTGACCAAAAAATGAAATTGGCTTGCCTTTCATCCACTTCAATAAGACTCGGGTCTAAAGGAGGTACGATTTTATCAACAAGTCCCCATTTCTTAGCTTGATCAAGCCGAATAGTTTTTCCTGTGAGGGTCATATCAAGAGCTTGAAGCCAAGGGATAAGCTTTGGAAGTCGTTGCGTAGCTCCACCTAGAAGCAAGATTCTTAACTGCGTATACCCCCATTTCGAGTGGGTTAAAAGTTACAGCCAGGAATGATTCCTAGTTGGAATTCCGGCAGGGAGAACACCGTTTTGGGGTTGTCCAGCGCGACCCTGTAGTGGCAAACCATAGCAATTTCTAACCCGCCACCAAAGCAGACGCCTTGAACTGCCGCCACTACGGGCTTATAGCAATCTTCAATATCCGTAAGCACCATTTGCCCATTGATAGACTCGTAGTGTAGAGCGATGTTGTTATTTTGATATGCCTCAAGCCATTTGAGATCAGCCCCAGCCACGAAACAGCCGGGTTTGGCGGAAGAGAAGACGATGGCTTTGACGTCGGGATCTGTTGACGCGTATTTAACCATTCCATACATTTGGTCTATGCCCGGCTCGTTGATGGAATTCATCTAACAACAAGTTTCTTTTAATATTGACCTTATCTTAGGGGATCTTTACCTTGGAATTGGGAGTGTTGTAGCGGAAGATTGCTACATTGTTTTTTACTTCGTAATGCGCTTGAGTCCATTTAACGTCACGTCTTGCGGAAGATAAGCTACGAAGTGCAATTGATCCTGTTGAATTAGTAGCTTATGAACGACATGTAAAGAAATTCACACTGTTCCAACGAACATAATGGAAAACTCGAGTTGACATTGTACATAAAATTTAAATTGTTTGGAGAAAGTTTTAAACGAAAAAGAGCATTCCCATAAAACTTTTTCTTCTGGCGCCCATTGAAGGCACATTGAACGCATCTGCCCTAACTGGAGTTAAGGATCTGTTTTATAAATCAAAATTTACGAAAAAGGTTATTTAAAAGACTACACCGAAACACAGTTGAGGTCAGAAATTAACTGTGCATAAATGTAAAATGATCTTATTTCAAAACGTGAATAGAAACGCCATGGGTCTCCGATTTCAAAATGAGTTATGTAAACTTTGAAGCAACTCAACGTTCAACGCTCAACAAGTGGAAGTATGTTCTAGCAAGCTATACTTGCTGGAAATGAATATAAGAAATGTGTACCTGCAAAATTTCCGTAGGTAATCCGTTTGTAGTAATGATTGAAGCCATTTGGTACTCTTGTTAACATTTTTGTAGCTGTTGATTTATTTTTATGTTACTTATATTTTTCATAAAACACACTGATTTCACTGAAAGAGAATGCTTTAGCACGTCGTTTTTTTATTCCGAGTTACCCAAGACCTTTGGCAACGCTCGTTCTAGTTATCACAGAAAGAAGATCGACTAACTGGGCCAACTTTGTGTGCCTATTGCTCAAAACCAAAAATCTTAGTTAAGGAGAAAACAAAGAACAAAACTTTTCTTGAAAGACAAAACGCTAGATAATTATAGGACAAGGTCTCTTTGAGGAACAAAAGTCTTCCAAATCTCTAGATAAGGGGGGGGGGGCCATTTTATCTTTAAAATGTTGCGTCACAACGCTTGTATGAATCGGGATTCACCTGCCTCGCTGGGTGAAACGACCTTTTAACTCGCAGGCTGGCTAAGATTGAGAGACGGATGCCGAAACATAGCGACCAAGGGAAATTGTTTATCGATGCATTTAAAGGTTCTGTTGTTAAAAAATGCGTACGTAACGATTAAACTACATTTGCAAAATTAATTGGTTTCACAAATTAATGTTATTTCCGGAGATTAAGATCGTCCTAGTAGCGGCGACAAATTAGGGGAATGTGTAGTATGAAGACTGATATTTGTTTAAAATGTCTATCGGTACATTTCGAATGCGTTGGTGTAAAAATACAGCACACCAAACATTACGGAGGCTCAATTGTGGAATCTTATTGCCTGCAAGACAATAATTAATTTTAAGACCCATTTTGTGAAAAAGTCTTGAAGGTCACTTGGTCATTTCCCTATCTTCCCCATTATAAAACAAATTTCGGGAGGGGGGGAGGTCCAGACTCCCTGATCCCCACCCACCTGGATACGCCACTGGCTACGGCCCTGGTCATATGTATTATTGGACGGTATCTTAGTTGTCACAACTACCTTTAATTAATTTCTTTATTATTATAATTACTTTTTGGAGGTGGCGTCTAGATTCGGTTCTACTTTGAATATGTGTACAAGTGCGAAAAAAAACAGGCTGGAAAGCTTTAATTTTCAAAGCGTGCAAAGTCCTATCTAATTTTTGCAATCTGTAACCACTGTCACATGAAGAATGATAAAGCGAATGTAATCAGTGCACCGAATGCGTTGCAAAACATTCGACAGGACCTAATTAATTAGTGATTTCATTTTCTAATGGCGACTCTTGACTATGCCATGGGCCACTGCACGTCCTGTGAAAGTGGCGGACTCCATCTTATAAACCTGGCGTAAAGTTGCTGACACTTTGCAGCGCAAGTTGAGTAAAATAAAAGGCCAAAATCTCGAAGGCTTTGATTACGAATCACTAGGGTCACCTCGATTGGAACTATGAAGTGGCCTGAAGCAGAAAGCCACATGTCCCGTAACGTAAGACGAGCATCGACCATGTGTACTGAGTAATTTTCTTAGGGTCCCTGCAGCTTGTGCGCCTTTAACTTATGCGACCTTTTAAAAGTTACGCAAAACTAAATGCGTTTATCGCTTGCATAAGTTGCAGTACTTGAAAAAACACTGCTTCCTCGTGACTCAACATGATCTGTGCCAAATGTTGTTGGATAGAACTTGAGCCGAAAGTAATTGATACCAGATGTATCAGTTGCGTTATTTATGACATCCTATGATCATTCTGTTATTTCATCACTGAAGTTACGAAGTACAGATAAAACATTTACACCAAGTGTTAAGGCACACTCACATACGGCTCTTGGGAATTGTATAATATTCCGGGACAATGTTTTTACGGTAATTGTACAAATAAACCGTTTGAAGATGTTGTTGCCAAGAAAGGTTGTAATAAGAATAGATCTTTTGTTTTCTTAGCTAAAACTGGTAAATGCCTGCATCGATAATCCTATTCGTAAGCACTATTTGCTTATTTTGCAGTCTATCTGCCAGAAATTTAGACTACAATTGAACATCATGGTTCGAAAGTGAAAAGTGTATATACAAATAAAGCACAATCGATTTTGGCGATTAACGCAGGAAGTTTCCATAGCCTGTCTTCTTACTACGTGAGTTCTGTGTCTTTTTCGCATGTTTTTATGGTACTGACTTGAAGATAATCGCAAAAAAGGCGTCTTACTATCAAGAATCAATACAAAGTACATTCGAGCCCGGCCTGTGCTCGATTTGGTGGACGTGCCTATCTTAAGCTAAACTTTGCATGTCTGTACTAAGTACACGAAAAGTAACAATCATCAACAGAAACTGCAAGAGAAGAAAGGTGTCCTTGATATGCAACTAAAAGAAATCTTAGCGCGATAGGAACTTCTTTGAGAACCACCGGATTTAGTAGCACACTTCTACAGCTGTGAACGATAGTATTCGGTTCAAGGATCATTGATAGAAGAGCTTTCCCCCACTTGTTTCCTTTATTCTAAGACCGGCTACTGTTATCAACCATGGAACTTTCGGTATCAATAATGAAATAATGGCAAAGTAGCAGGCCTCTAATACGTTCTACCCTTTACTGAAGGAGTAATGTATCTGATACCAATCTTGAAGTCATTATGTGTAGACTGTTCCTTGTTCCCCAATATTACAGCCTAAGCTATCCTAACAAGAACCTTACCCAAAATTTTTAAAAAAATATTAATTGACGCATTCCAAGGATATCCTGTATACGCTCCATTCGATGCCAAATCCACGCGATGAACACCCAGTATCGCTATGTAGTACTCTATAAGACGTCTAACTGTATAAATTTAGTTACACTTATGATCGCAGCATTATATTGATTAAATTGTGGTAAATATGCAAGTCTATTTTGTATAAAATAAATAATGGATTGACTGATATTAGTGGTGGTGTTTCAAGTTCCTACAGGGGCGCAATATCTTCTGAATATGGCCCGGGGCCGCAGACCTCAATATTTCGTGTCAAATTTCCCTTTTTTAACATAACAACTGATAAGGCTGGGAGGAGCAATTGCACCCTCAGCATTCCCCTAAACGCCTCCAGTCGACACTGACTAGTACATGCCTTTACCTTCGTCAGCACAGCACTATTCTATTTTTGACTAGTCACGTACGTCTCTGAACTTTAGACATCTTTGATAAATTTCAGAAGATAACAATGTTTAACAAGTTATATGGGGGTCAAAAGCCCAGCGTTAGAATAGGATCATAATGATAAGATTCGTTTCACTAGTTGGTTAATGAGGACTTCTCGCAACTTTATTTTAAGTTCACTTTAAATTGCTACTAACATCTACCGGAATAAAGCGTCGAAAATTTCTCAACTCCAACATGGTGAATAACGCTTGTATTGACAGTGTACTTAGCTAAAAAAAATCGCATATTATCGTGATGGGTATCAGTGGCGTATCCAGGATTTCATTTCGGGGGGGGTCTTAATATGCAATTTTTTTGGACACTTGGTCATTTCCCTATCTTCCCCATTATAAAATAAAAATTTCGGGGGGGGTCCAGACCCCCTGACCCCCCCCCTGGATACGCCACTGATGGGTATTTTACTGCTCCTTTCCAGACATTTCAATAACTCTCTTGAGTACTTCGCGTTTTACCATCTTTCCAACGACATCCCTAGGAATACTTGGAACGAAATAAACTCCACCTCGGAGCCGATTGACGTCGTTCATGTTCTCTGTGGAAATAAATTAAATATTCTCAAGCGATCTGTTAATGCAGTACACACCAAATCTAACGGTCGATCGCTTATTAGAAAACTAACCTGCAACATAATTAACAATATCTTCGGGTTTGGCGGTACAACCTGGTTTAAGAACCACAGCTGCTGCTGGATGTTCTCCGTCTATTTCGTGGGGCAGGCCCACCACGCAAGCAGTTTCGACATAATCCAAGTTTCCAAGGAGGTTTTCAATAAGCAATGGTGCAACCTAGATCAGTAAGCTCCCTGAGTTCAGTCACTTTTAACCACATTAAATAGCATACGTGGGCCATACGATATTTGATAAGATCCTTCGTTCTACCAGTGATAAACAAATCGCCTTTTTCGGTGTAATAGCCAGTATCTCCAGTTGTGGCCCAGCCGTCTTTGAAAAACTCCTCAGTTAACTACTAAAGGCACTTTTTTTAGAAAAAAAAGAGAAACAAAGAACGAAAAGTATGCGAGACTCCTACCTCGGGACTGTTTAGATAGCGTTGCATCATTCTGGAACTTTTCACGTAAATTTTACCTTCCTGGTTAGGTCCGAGAAGTTCACCCGTTCCGCTTTTCACAATCTGTATCAGTGTAGTGTAATTATTACAAGTAATGGTAATTTGTAATGCCAATTACTTTTCTTAAAGCAACTGTAATGTACTCGTTACATTTTTCGCTCAGTTGAAATGTAATGTAATGTACTCATTACATTTTACTTTATCAAAAATTTTAATGTAATTTACTAGTAAATTAAAAAAGGCCAAATAACGTTACAATTACAATTACTTTGGTCTCTAGGGCTGCGGTCACACTGTCCCAAAAACCACGGGGAATTGGAATAAATTCCCTTCCCGATAGGTCACACATAGAAAACCCAAAGGATTATCGAAGGAAACACAGTGAAATCAGGTAAATAGCTCTGAAATCCCTTTCCCCCAATACCCAGGGCTAAAATCCCCTCAAAGTGTGACCGCAACCTTAGAGGAAAAGTAGAAAACCTGTAAAGAAAGGGGGAAGGGAAGAAGTTGTGCTTTGGAACTTCGCTGCTTTAGATCGACTAAATGGTGTTGTGAAGGGAGGGGGGGGGACGGGTGGGCCAAGAGAATTTTTTGCAAGTAGTGAGCTACGGAAAGGCAAACCTTACCGTTGACCTCTGTTTCAGCTGCGTTATTCTTTCTTTACCCGTTTCTTCGCGTAGGGAAGGGGAGACAGTTTTGTTAAGGGTTGAAGAAAAGAATACGCAAAACTTAGTATTTTCAACCCAAACCAGACGTGTGTTGGTAACAAGTAACATTGTGAACGAAAGGTATAAGCGTTAAAATTTAGATAAAAATTTAGAAAATTGGAATAGTTTTCAACGTAAAAAAAACACATTTTTACCGAAAGTAATGGCAAAGTAATGCATTACTTTACAAATGTAATTGTAGTATGACGATTATTTTCGTTATTCAAGTGTAATTGTAATGTAATAGTAAACTTTATATAAAAAGTAATTGTAATGTAATAATATTCATTTTTTGAAAAAATACACAACACTGATCTGTATAACACATTTACGCTTTTAGCACTTCTTATCCTTAGAATGTTCAGAAATCTTACTTTCAGCTCCACGCCAAGTTCCACCGAACCTGAACAGCAAGGTATGTATCCTGTCGTACGAGAAATTAAATTACAAATGGATATGTTTTTCGTGATATGATTACCCTCGGCAAATACATCCGCCTTCGTAATGTAACGACTGGATACCAAACCGACTTCGGACATGCCGTAGTTCTACTAGTCAAATCAGTCTTAACAAAATAGCAAACTAATCTATACGAGTTGCAAATATTTGTCTTTGCCAACAAGAGCTATTTAATTTATGATAAAGTTGCTTAGTTAATTAGTTAATCATAGAATATTTGTTTAAATTATTAGATACTATGAAAGTGCACGGTAACCAATACATGATGTTGACATTAAGATAATAAAAGATATCTCCAAGTAACAAGCATACCACGTTGAACATTTGTAAGTTGGGGAAGACTTCGAATAGTAAACGTTCATCTGAGGCATTCCATGCCGAACCAGTAAAGGCGAAGCCAACGACGCTACTGAAGTCGTGTTTCCTTACTTCCGGTCTCCGGGTGAACATTACCACGTGATGAGGAAAAACTCCGACCATATTAGGCTGTAAATACAGAAAGCGTCAGTGTGCAAGGAATATAAAATTAGCTGTACTGTTGACAACCTTAACAGCTGCAACAATAGCCGGTACATCATCTTCATCGTATTCAGAGACAGTAACTGTACAAACTCTTTTCAATATGGTATTGAGAACGAGCGACAAGCCTGCTATCTGGGCAAAGACGAATATGTAGAACAGAACAAAATGTGAAGGAAGCAACGTCGCATATCTGGAAATGAAACATGTTACTTTAATACAGTGTACATCAGTGTTGTGTATTTTTTCAAAAAATGAATATTATTACATTACAATTACTTTTTATATAAAGTTTACAATTACATTACAATTACACTTGAATAACGAAAATAATCGTCATATTACAATTGCATTTGTAAAGTAATGCATTACTTTGCCATTACTTTCGGTAAAAATGTGTTTTTTTACGTTGAAAACTATTCCAATTTTCTAAATTTTTATCTAAATTTTAACGCTTATACCTTTCGTTCACAATGTTACTTGTTACCAACACACGTCTGGTTTGGGTTGAAAATACTAAGTTTTGCGTATTCTTTTCTTCAACCCTTAACAAAACTGTCTCCCCTTCCCTATGCGAAGAAACGGGTAAAGAAAGAATAACGCAGCTGAAACAGAGGTCAACGGTAAGGTTTGCCTTTCCGTAGCTCACTACTTGCAAAAAATTCTCTTGGCCCACCCGTCCCCCCCCCCCTCCCTTCACAACACCATTTAGTCGATCTAAAGCAGCGAAGTTCCAAAGCACAACTTCTTCCCTTCCCCCTTTCTTTACAGGTTTTCTACTTTTCCTCTAAGAGACCAAAGTAATTGTAATTGTAACGTTATTTGGCCTTTTTTAATTTACTAGTAAATTACATTAAAATTTTTGATAAAGTAAAATGTAATGAGTACATTACATTACATTTCAACTGAGCGAAAAATGTGACGAGTACATTACAGTTGCTTTAAGAAAAGTAATTGGCATTACAAATTACCATTACTTGTAATAATTACACAACACTGGTGTACATTCAGATGTCTGACGACACCTTGGGAAGTATATCTGACTGAGTGATTTTCAATTGGGACAGTTTTTATCTCAATTTCCGCGTGGAACCAAAGAAGAACTTACTCGTAAGTGTACGCGATACTTAAAACGCCCCTGTGGGTGTATACGACTCCTTTGGGCGCACCTGTAGATCCACTAGAGAACACAACCCACGCAACTGTGTCATCCATGTCGACTTCGACGTCAGGAAAATCTGGTTATAGGTTGCGATATTACGCCACGACGGGTGCTTTCATGAAAAGCTTTCGTACCTGTACTATCCTCCGCGAGGAAATCGGAAACGGAGACCAACCCTTCTACGTCACCATTCAGGCACCAAATTTCTTTAATTGTTGTACAGAGTCGCGCGCCTTCAAGGGCTCGTTCTGCTCGTTTGGTGTCGGTGCAAATAAAACGAGACCCTGTTTGTTTGCATTGGTTCGCAATTTCCCCTAAAAGTTATACCGATATTGTGTAAAGCGAATGGGTTCGTACTGCGAAAATGTCATTTTCACCTGGTGCACACAAAGTGCGCAAAGTGGTGATTCCACCACCACATCGCCAAGCTGCTAGCAAAACGATAAGGAATTCAACGTGGTTGTTGGCATACATGCAAACCATATCCCCAGCCTTAAATCCTCTTTTGGTGATGCCATTAGCAACGCGGTTTATCATAGGAATCAGTTCACTGTAACGAAGCTGTTTTTTCGTGGCATGGTCCGTCTATATTGCAAAACCGTGATTAGCTTATTGTGATGAACGACTGTTCCGCGTCAGTCTTTAACTTCTCATTTTCTGATTAGTGACACTGTGTCTGTATTCTTCGTAATCAGCTTCATTGAAGAGTAAACAAAAACAAAAGGAGATGACTCAAAATTTTAAAAAAATATTGCGTTGTTATCGCAATACACTGATGTATTTTACAAGACTTTAACGAATATTTTATTTGAAAGAATATTATTTAACGTTGAAAGAAACCTAATAACGAAAGGAAAAATTTGAATTTTTAAAAACTGATATATCGTCCCAACGTCCTTTTTCTTGTGTATCTCGACGATCTTTCGAGATAAATAATTTTGGCTGTGTAGATCTACCTATAGAACCAAGTTTGCTATCGATGATTGACATCCATCTTTCTTTGCGAGAATGCATTATTTTTAAAGGAGCCGATCAAAATTATTTAACGGAAATAAAATTCTAAACACGAAGGACATACAGCACTGCAAAACTTAATAATTCCCTTTAGACAGAGAAATTAATTCTCGGCCTAGTTAACTATTAATATGATTCGTTTAACGAGTACTCCTGTTTGTAGTCGAGTTTTGCCACTATAAAATAAAACTAGAATTATGAAAATTTAAATGCAAAGAAAGAGAGAGTCAGGTTTTAAAGCTTATACATTTCTTACATTTGCACTTCGTAATGCTTCGTATGCTTCATACTACATCTTCACCATTATCTGTCCTCATTGCTCTCTACTTGGAGCTGTTTGCCGAATTCTGAACGCAGTTTACTCGTACAACACGTGCTATACTCAACGAAATAAGCGAAGTAATGCGAATACCTGTGTTAAAAGTAGCACAAAGAAGTCAGTGTTTGTGCTTCGTGGTGAAGCTTTAAAAATGCAAAGCTGTGTTCTGAATGCACAGGCATAAAATTCAGTTAATATAATACCTTTCTGGAGGGGGTAAAAAAACAACAACAGAGCTTCTAACTATCTCAGATACCCTTCTGGTAGCGTAAACACCAAGACGACGAAATGTGACAAAAAATATACCTTAGTTCAACTTCCTGTTACCACGAAATGTACAAATGCAGCCACGCTTTTTGCTGTCTGGGAAAACCTTTTCATCTAAGAATCTAATGACACTAACTGGGATTATGTTATGTTTACTAATTGAGGAGCAGTAGATGGCTTACTGTTTCATATAAGGTTTTCAAAGTATAACCCTGTTGACAATAAACGCTCAGTGGGTTCTCTTCGATTTTTTTAGTGAATAAGACTTACAACGAAGTGGAATTTTAAAGATCGTTCTAATAGGCATCACCTAAAAACGCTGTAACCTAATTATGTACTTTCAGAAATTTTCACATCTAATCGTGTCCCCATTAGTCAAGTAGAATCAACCATGGTACCTCGTTAAGGGAAGCGAGCCTCGAGATCACCAAAGCTGAATTTTGAGGGGCAAACTTTGTAACTTACCAAATACGTAGAGTCGCCCATGGTCTGTAAATTCTTTTCGATGTGCGAGAAGATGTATTTGCACAGTTGGGTATCGGGCTGGCCAGAAGCGTCGAAAGGTCTGTCCGACTTCACAATGTTATTTGTGATCCCCATTTCTAAGTAAAGACTGATTATTAGAAAGTCTTTGGTTGGGAAGTTTTTTGAAAAAACAGCACAATCTCACACGTTTGCTTAGTGGTTGCGAATTTGGCAATTATAGGCTTACTTGTTGGACACATTGTAGGTCGGTTTATGTAAACTAATTAAATAAATCAAATTGGTTTTCAACAATGGTATTTGCAGTATTGGTGAGTCGGAGCCGAAGGATTAGCTGAGACTGAGGAGCGAAGAAGTTCGCTTCGTGCATTCCAGACATCACGATGTCAGTCTGCTGCCAAGGGGCTTGTTATCTTGAAGTCGAGCTCTTTCAATAGTCTTTCGAGCGAAAGCCCATGTTACGCTACACAAGTGTAGGGTGTGTAACTTACATCATCTTGACCCATCCACAGGACTGAAAAAAAGATAAAATTCTTGGGAAATGCAAACAAACACTAGAGCTATACACTGTCAGCTTGGGGATATCCAATAATATTTATCGAGTTTCAGACACTGAACACAGTACCGATATAGCAAGAAGGATTCTGTCAATGAGGTTTGGGAAACAATAGTTTTATTTAAGGAAAGTTTACGATGTGGCAAGATGCCAAGACTTTCTACGTGACTTGAAGCATAAATGGCGCTTTCATTGTACGTAAATTTGAAAGTTGGTGAGACACTTTTGGTGAAACCCGTACAATCATTATAAGCAACTCAATTCATCAACTGACTCTTTAATTCTACACTTATTATGTATATTGTCTTACGCAGTTTCATGCCTGAAGTTCGAGCAGCCCTGCATTAGTTTTCATACTTGTGTCAAAGAGTCGTTACATCGATGCTCGTTGTTTGTTTATTATGAAGAGGCTGGAAATGGAAAAATTAGCGCTGTGGACTTTGGATGGGATGCAATGGGAAAAGTCACCACGAGTTGTGTTCCACTTCGTAATTTTTTTTTTCCAAACGTTGTATTGAAGTACCCCAACTAGAGTGTTCTCAAGTTACCGCAACATAAAACTTTCAGTGCATCCCTCTTTATCTGTTCAGTCAATAAGGCGAGAGTAGCCATTTTCGATGGATTTTGATCAAACTAAAACTGCTATGTGGTGGTATACCGCTTATTGTTTTTCTTGAGACATCTTAACAACTGCCTTGAGCACCTCTCGTTTCACCATTTTTCCTACAGCATCCCTAGGAATACTTGGAACGAAGTAAACTCCGCCTCGGAGCCGATTAACGTCGTTCATGTGCTCTGCGGAAATATAATTTCAGAAATGAACCAGCGAAACTCGAGGGCAGCATAAGTTTTGCATCAGGAGTTTGAGCCTTTCCTCCCATACTAACCTGCAACATAATTTGCAATATCTTCAGGTTTGGCAGTGTAACCTGATTTAAGAACCACTGCCGCTGCAGGAAGTTCTCCATCAATATCGTCGGGCAATCCTACGACGCAAGCGGCTTCGACATAATCCAAGCTTGCAATCAGATTCTCAATAAGCAAAGGAGCAACCTGCGTTAAGATCCTGTCAAGATTTTCGTTTGTTTCGGTGATAAAAGAAAGCTTACATGGGTCATACGGTATTTGATAAGATCCTTCGTTCTACCAGTGATGAATAAATCGCCCTTTTCGGTGTAATAGCCGGTATCTCCACTTGTGGCCCAGCCGTCTTTGAAAAACTCCTCAGTTAGCTAGCAGAAACATCCTTTAAAGACTTGGAAGGAAAATTATGTGAAGCGTCTACCTTTGGATTATTCAAATAATATTGCATCATTCGAGTACTCTTAACGTAAATCTCGCCCTCTTGGTTCGGCCCGAGAAGTTCTCCCGTTCCACTTTTTAATACCTGTACAAATGATTGATTTTGCTAACACTTCGTCTGCAGCTAACTACCGCAATGCTTACTTTTAGTTCAACGCCGAGCTCTAGTGAACCGGAACAGCAAGGTTTATATCCTGAAACAAAACAATTTTAGAAGCGTACAGCTTAATTGATCAGAAAATTTACCTCCGGCTAGTATTTCAGCTTTCGTAATGTAGCGAGTGGACACTGTGCCAACTTCGGACATGCCATAGTTCTGTTAGTTTCAGTTGGGTTTAGTTACACAATGTCATAAAATTTAGCCATATCACAACAACGTACCACATTGAACATTTGTAAGTTCGGGAAAGCGTCGAACAGAAGACTCTCATCCTTAGCATTCCAGGCTGCTCCAGTACATGAAAAGGCGACCACAGAACTGTAGTCGTATTTTCTGACTTCCGATCTACGAGCAAACATCACCATATGATGGGGAAAGGCTGCTACTAAATTGGGCTGTGAAACCGTCCAATTAATTTACAATTAAGCTTTACTTATTTAAATGAGATTTTAGTACCTTTATGTCAGCGACGATAGCCGGTACGTCATCGTCGTCGTAGTCAGAAATGGTGATTGTGGTTATTCTTTTGAAGAGGGAAGTCATAATGATCGTCATGCCAGCTATTTGGGCAAATACGAAAACGTAGAAAATGACAAAGTGCGACGGAAGTAATGTTGCATACCTAAGTCGAAAGTATATATTTCAACTGAAAATTTTTCTTCAATGCATTTAAAAAATAACGGAAAAATGAGATAAGTTTGGACACTTCTTTACACAGATTAGCATTCGATATGTAAAAAGGCTTTTGCATAACCTGGAAGTAAATATAAAGGACTAATTACGCGAAAGAATAAGCGATACGGAGCAAGCCGCGGTGGGTGTACACTACTCCTTTAGGTGCACCTGTGGAACCACTTGAAAACACAATCCATCCAACTGTTTTATCTAAGTCGACTTCCACTTCATGATAATCTAGAATCTCATTATTTAATTTATATCAGAGAAAGGGATATTTACACTAAATCCTTACCCGAAGAGTCTTCTGCCAAGTACCCTGAGACAGAGATCAAACCCTCAACTTCACCGTTCAGGCACCAGATTTCTTCAACGGTTGGACACAGACGTGCCGCTTCTTGGGCTCGTGCTGCTCGCCTGGTGTCAGTACAAAGGAAACGGGAATTCGTTAATCTGCACTGATTCGCAACCTCCTCTAAAAATGGTAAATGCATTAGGCTGGAGTACTGAATTTCGTGATCAAAAATATTATTCCTAACCTGGTAAAGATAAAGTTCGCAAAGTGGTGATTCCACCTCCACATCGCCAGGCGGCTAGCATAAAGAGAAGGAATTCAACGTGGTTGCTAGCATACATGCAAATCATATCGCCAGGTTTAAATCCTCTTTTGTGCAGCCAACGAGCAACACGGTTCACCATCGGAATGAGTTCGCTATAGCGCACCTGTTTCTTCGTGGCATAGTCTGTCTAGAGTGCAAAGTACAGTCAAGTTATTTGCGGCGCAAGACCTTGATCCGTCTAGATTTCCGACGCTCATTTGGCGACGAGTTTTTAAGCTGCTATAATTTAATGTATGTTTAATCCGAGGGAGACAGTCCTAGGACTGGGAAACCCTAGCGATTTCCTGAACCTTCCGTGGCAGACTAAATACGTTTGGAATTAACCCAGTGGCGTGTATTTTTTTAAAAAACTCGTTTTAGCTGTGTGACTGTAAGAACGGAACATTTTCTTGATTGGGAACACTATTTTCTTGGTTTCTCTGTGACTGACCAGCTCTTGAAAAACAAGCGAGAATTCAAGTACTCTTACTTCAAGTACTAACCTACTTAAAGCATGACCTG
Source organism: Triops cancriformis (assembly GCA_020615345.1). Taxonomy (NCBI): domain Eukaryota; kingdom Metazoa; phylum Arthropoda; class Branchiopoda; order Notostraca; family Triopsidae; genus Triops; species Triops cancriformis. Next base: position 26,849 of record JAHZNP010000936.1, read on the forward strand.
TCGCTACATAGAGTAGTGGATAAAGTATACAGAAAGAAAGAAAAATAAGGTAACAAAACGGTGGTGAATGGAAGAGTGAATTAAATGAACGCAATCTCAAATGGAAACCTAATCTCGAGCTCTCGAACATCAGTACCGAATGATCCGAACTTTTAAGACCAAAGTTATATGTAACAACGATTTGGTCGCAAATAAAGCGAAGATAACGCTGCATCCACTATCGGATTTTGTACTTTAGGATATGATATAATTAGTAATGCATAATAAGGATCCATGAAGAAGAGAATCAACTAAATACAAGGAACGGAAACTGACTAGAATTTACTCGCTAAAAGACTCAATTTATGTTAATGCTGCTCTACTTACCACATAAGAAGCATCTCCCATGGTTTGCAAGTTTTTCTCAATCTGGGAAAAAATGTACTTATAGAGTTGCGTATTCGGCTGCTGAGATGGGTCGAAAGGCCGGTCAGACTTCACAATGTTATTTTCGATCACCATTTCTACGGGAAATAAAGACACGCGAAAAATCAAAATAGTACATTTTCACGTAAGCAAAACAACTGTCATTGCCCCAAGTAGTTAGCAAAAGATATAATAAAAATTAGGAAAGTACTCTACTTAATAGAGACGTTGAAGTTTCCTAACTAAAGTTAACAAGTCGAAACAAGATTTCGGGAATATCGCGCGCAGTGCTCCTGAGTCAAAGAGTTGCTCAGACTGAGGCACGAAAAGTCAGGCTCTCTTTGGGGTGTCCCAACGATACGATATCAGTTGTCCGTCAACAAAACTGTTATCTAAAATTTTGTTTACGGGTGTCCTTGGTTGCATACAAATTGTATGGTAAAAGGTTCAAGATGTCCTTTTCCGTTATGGATGCTGCTCGAGCCTACACATTCATTTGAGGTCAAATAGAGTGTATTAATTTGGCAATAAAATGTGTACTTCAGTCTCGTATTCCTAACGTCCGAAATAAATAAAACAGACAGAAGAATTTTGTTTACAATTTATTTTACAGAAAACCCAAGTTAAGTTTATCAGGTTACGTATCAGCGTCTCGAGAATACTTATCTCTAGAGTACGGCGCCCAACTCACGTTCAACGGCCAACTCCGTTAAACAATAGCAAACCTTAATTTCATGTCGACTTTGGTAACCCAAAAAAGCAGTATTCCACCCAGGTACTATAAGGCACTATTATTCGCAAGCCCGGTGTACGTAAGAGTCGCTTTCTCTTCAGAACGATACCGCTCCTATTTGATCGAGATCTAGAATACAGAAGTTAGAAAAACCGCTTACTAACTTTTAGCGGGATGGTCTTTTTTAAATCGGTGCATTCTTCCATTACGATAGAAGACTTTAAATATTTTGATATCTGAGTAACATCTTCAGGAAATAAGGTAAACTAAAATTAATGAAGACCTGAACGCACAATTAGAGCTACCATAAATCATCCGTAAAAATGCTGCTGGAATAAGACCTGTCTGCTGTACCGTACTTCGACTGAAAAGTGACGAGTGCTAACAGTATCAGGACAAAAATAGTTGCATAAGTTTACTTGTTTTTACCACAATAATCCTCAGCTATTGTGAATTATGACGTGTTACGTATGCAGGTTTCTTTTTTTGCATGAGATCTGGAAACATGAGTCATAAGAACGTATTTTTACTAGTACAATTTTCATGCAACGCTAATTTACGTGTTGTAAATTAGGCCTTTGTTTTACATGCTTATTATTCATATCCTTCTCATGATAGTAGACAGGGGCAGTTATACATTTCAGATACCCGACATATTTCTGCTATATTTTTGGACTCATAATTACATAAAGAGTTAACGCTTATAACAATTAACTAATAATAATAACATCCAATTGAAGGCGGCTAAAATATAACAGAACTATCCCGAAGTTTGTATAAGCTTAAATCGAATAGGCTCCAATCCAGGCGGGTATATTGGTTCAGGAGCGGACTCCGTGGACTCCGGCTCGATTTGCCCCAATTGCGGTTTTGTTGGTTCATCAGTAACGTCCTGTCTTTGGCAGCAGTATCCCCAATACCTTCAAAAACGTAACGCCAGATTACACATACGTTAGAGAGAAACTAGGAAAACTGACTGTTGCCTGTCGAAACAAATGATCGCTGCCTCTTCTTCGGACAACTCGTATTGTCCCTGTCTAGAGAAATACGTATCCAGATGTGTACGGCAACGCCACGGTGCTACGCAGATTCCAGTTCGATTCCGTCCTTCGTTGTTCAAGTAGCTACACTCTTGCTCCGTAGAAATATCAGGCTGTAAAAGGGAAAAAAAGAATGTTTTCGAATTGCAAACCAAAGCGACTTTTACCACGTGCAAACTGCGTGACTTATCCTTCGTAAGATCACTGTTGTTTAGCTCTTTAATGTGCCACTCGAATTAAACTACACTTTGCAACTTATTCAGACTGCGTTTACAGTTTCCAGCGGTTATTCACAACTCAGTGTAATGCAATTTCTGCCCGTGCAGCGGACTAGTAAGGATGTTACTCTGGAACCAATGGTTCATCAAAGAATGTCCGCTACATTTAACTGGATATTTCAATTTAAAAAATGTCTATATATAATTCTCGTTCGATGGGAACGGCTCGTCCGTTAAACAGGACAGGTCCGTAAAATGTTTGCTAATTTAAATAAGTCAATCTTTCTACCCCTAGCGCTGCTATCCAGGATAGTTTGCGTAAATACGAACGTAGTGTTAATACTTACTCTGTTAGTCCCGATAGAAATCAAATGAGACACGCCCTCTTTGATAAATTCAATGTGGGTGGTGTTAACAAATCCCACTTGCAGCGCCGAAATTTCAGTTACCGGAACTGTGGCTTCTTCCTCTGTAGACGGCAGGTAAAGTTCTGGGCTGCTACTTGTGGGAGAAGGCTTCCAGGTTGTAGTCCAATCTGGAGCCGTTGGCCGGTAATTCGCTGAAACGATAAACGGTGGGGGTGGCAAACTGACGAGGGAGGCACTCAAGGCGACACCCTGGATGCCATTGGATGAACTTCCTGGTAAAGCGGGTTCAGTTTCCGCTAGCACAGTCGAGTTCGGTTTAACAACTAATAACGATGTCAGCGGAGTGACGAATCCGTACTACAAGACCCACAATAATTATTAATGGTCGTCATAAAACTTTCCACTTACTTTGAGGGATATCTGCAATGCTTTTTCTTTTAGCGTAGTATCGGTTCCGTTCAGATCTGCTTTGCGCAGTAAATCCTTGATGGTTAGATAAGACCAAAGGCGTTCCATAAAATCGCCAGGCGACGTGGAGGCTGAAGGTGTAACTTCAGCGGGGGAAGGAGGTGGGTCAGTGGGGTCAGGGCAGATGTATTTAACGGATTCTAGTCCATGTGGGAAATAGTCTGGGGGGCACTTCCAGATGTATGTAAACTCTGGTACTTGAGAGTACTGGCCAGAGGCAGACACGCCTTCCACCGTAATTTTGGGAACTTCACTGGATTCTTTTAATTTTCCAGCCACCACTAGCTCACCGCCTTGGAAGTATGTGGGTAGAGGTAAGGACGTGTAAGAATCGACTGCATCGTCGGAGTACTTGAACTCGACGTCAGCCAAGGCTGGGGAAGCAATTTCTCTAAAGAACTCGCGGAGTTGAAGACTGGCATCTGCGTCTGCGTAAATGCGACGAGCGAAACCTTTGTTTTGCAGAGAAATTTTCTTGAGAAATTCAAAATCTGCGCCTCCGCCGAAGCCTAACGAGAATACGGAAACCAAACGGTCTGGGTCGGCTTTTCTGAGGTTGACTAGAATCTTGTCGACGTTAGTTTCGCCTGAAGTTGCTTCACCGTCTGTTAGGAAAACGATCAGAGGTGTGACCGGTGCGCGAGTAATAGACTGGAATTGCGTCGCAAGCTTGATTCCGTCCAACAGAGCATCGTTGATGTTTGTACCTTAAACAAAACGTGGAAATTTGAGCGTCAGTGCACAGCGCAAGTCTATATTGAAAAAGTGTTTTCCTTAGTATTTTTGTCACATGTAATTGTGTCAGTTGTCCCAATTTGGAGCGTTACTTACTTCCTTTGACTTGTAAAGCATCAACCAAAAGTCTAGCTCGCCCTATGTTGGACGGAGTCCCAAGATAGACTCGCAATCCCTTGTCAACTTCTTTTTTAGGATTCTTTGCCAAGTTCGAAATGTCTCCCTCCAAAAATAGTGAAGCATCTGTCAGATCCCAAACCTAAATTGACAAAAGGTTCTTAGTTCATCTTTGTGCATCTTCATTGTAATTTCCTTTTTGCAGCTGCTTAAGGCCCCGGTATACACAAACCCCTTATGGGCGAATAACATGGGAAGATTTCAGACACCATAATTTGAAAACGGTCAAAATGTCAAAGATATTGTTTCGATAGTAAAGTTGCTATTAGTGATGACTAGTACACAACATCGAGTTTTTGTGAAAAAAGAGTATGATAAATTTGTAAACTTTGACTGAATTTGGGCTACTTTCTTATTATACAGAAAAATGGAAATCGGGCAATGTAGTGCACTAGCTCTGATATTTTTAAGTTTTATGATAAAGAGAAAAAAGAGATCTGTTTGGTAGTTTTTGTGATATTGTGTATGAAATTTCAAGGTTTTGTTTGATTTTATTATGCTTTACCGCTATCCAGAGTTTCTGTTTGACTTCGTTTTGCTTCTGTTATAAGTCACTTGAGCAGACCTACCTTCTAAGAATAAAAGCGTGTCCCTATCTTTTATTTTT
>JAHZNP010000937.1:0-31593 GCA_020615345.1 Triops cancriformis
CTATGCCGCAGCTTCTGGGACAATTTAGCACCTCGATTGTCCAGCCTTGACCCCAACGTTGGCAATACGAGGTAACCGAGAAGCTGTGGGTCAAGAAGGAAGTAGTTAGAAGGAGAAGTTCGCAAAGCAAAGGAGAGATATGGGAAAGCGAGGAGTGTGACATTTTTGAAAATAGTGAAATGGAGTAAAAATACATTGGCGAAGGCAACAATACGAAACTTACAGTGCACGGTTTACCAAGTGAAAAATTATACTTATTTCAAGTATATATGTGGAATAAGGACAATGCTCTGGAATAAAAATGCTGCTGCGTCAGATCAACGAATATGTGGAAAGAAGGGACTTTTAAAATTGTTTTGTATTTTAAAATGTAACACATCATGTACTTCGTTTAACATGTATTTTTTAAAACTGTTGTGTATTTTCAAATGTAATCTAATCATGTGCTTTGTTTGAGATGTGATTTTCAAATTGTTGTGTATTTTAAAACACATCGTGTGCTTCGTTTAAGATGTAACTTTTTAAACTGTTGTGTATTTTGAAATGTGACCAAATCGTATACTTTGTAGGAGATGTAATTTTTCAAATAGTTTTTATTGATTTTTGATGCTGCTGCCTGTAAATAGTGAATGTGGAAAAAATACACGATATGATTTTTAAACAGAGTAATTGGCGCTTTTGAGTACTAATTTTAGGCAATTGTGCCCCTTTTAATGGCCATTAATATTACCTACTATTGGGATTTTTATACCAAAAAAAGGTAGGGTTACATTCACAATTTCGGTATAAAAAAGCTGAAATTCGGTATTGTACTTGCCAAAAATGAGATATCAAGGTACTGATTAACGGCGCGGATAAAACACCTTTCATTGGTAGCTAGCCTACCGATTTTCGGGGTTCTATCAAAATACCGTTTATAGGTATTTGTTTCGCACCGATTCTGTTCCCGCGCTTTTAGGTGCTTTTTTCGCCGATAACCGAAGAACTTTTCTTACAGTGTATTGTTCCTAAAGATACGCGAAATGTTACTTTTCCTAGTTTTCAATGTGATCAAGAACTTCGTAATACCAAGAAAAAAATTATAAGCAAAATAATAATTATTTTTTCTGCTCAATGCGGTTTTCATTAATGTGAAACTCCTACGGCTGAATTGAGGACACGGTTGGTTTTCCGAAACACATGAGTGTATTTGTGGCTTTCACTGTTAAATCTTTTCTTTCGCAGTTAAATGCTTAGCTATATTACTGACTGCAAGTGCACCAATAGGGACATGAAAGTCGAATTGCAAATTGTCTTCGAACCCTTCTTGTATTGGGTCATTCAATAAGTGGTGTCAATTTTTCGAACCCTTTGTCATTCAAATAGCCCAGTTTTTTCTTTGAGTGCGTATGTGCACTTTTTTCTTCGCAAACAAGAGACGGGTTCCGCAGTGACAAATTAACCAACTGTTGGTAATTCTTGACGTGAATATGAAGTTTATATTCAACGCTGAAAAACGAACGGTACCGCTGGAAATTGTTGCCATTTTATGGGTTAGAATTACCACAAATGTCTCAACGATCCGGAAAGGACTAAAAAAATGTGCAGCTTATGGTCCTATGCCTTAAAAAAAGCCGTGGTTCGGAAACGGTGTCCGCTGTTTCGAACTGGAAATGTTTATATCAAAGATGGTAACTGACCGGTTCGCCCTTAAGAGTTCGGTACGGATCAATTGACGTCTTTGGTGGACACAAACTCATATCTAGCAATTCAGGAGACACAGGAGATCGTCGGTGTATCGCATAAAAAGTGTTACGAACCATCCGAAATCCGCTGGATACGTAAAAGAGCGGACGCGTGGCTCCCACTTACATGACCTGAGCGACAGGACCTGGAACAGCACGTGGACGCGTGCGATTTATTGCTGAATAAAAACAAGGAGCTTCCTTTTTTGAGGAAGGTGATTACGAGAGGTTAAACATGGATTGTTTACAATAACGTAACAAGAAAAATGTCGAGTATTAAGGGATAGACGTCCAAAAACCGTCCCTAAAGCTGGGCTTCACCGGAAGAATGCGATGCTGTGCATCTGGTGAGATTTTAAGGGAGTAGTTTTTTTTGTGAACTATTCCTAGAAGGCTAAACCATAAATGCCGAAAATTACTACGAGAATTTGGGAAATTTTAAAGATACTGTTGCTCAAAAGCGCCCGGTCCGGAATTGGCCAAAAGAAGAGAAATTCATTGTCAGATTTTCGCTAAAAAAGTGACATGACTTAATGAAACCCAATATTTTTTTTTGGGAAAATCAGAGAACAAATATACAACAGGTTTGTCTGGTGTAACTTGCTTAGCGATGAATGGTAATAAACCAAAACAATTAATTATTTTGCATTGCAGAGGAGTATTCCGCTTGAGCTGCATACTTGCATGTCAAGCTGACACGTTCTACATTTGGACAACAGGTCCCTGCACTAGTGCTTGGTAGTATTTTCATGCTGAGTAGGCCTATACCATAGGTCGTACAAGTGACTTCGATCACTGAACAATGACATAAGCCTTACTTTTCCTTGTAAAAAAGATGTCACGAAACAGTTGGATTTTTAGTGCGCGTTTACTTCGCTTGCTGTGGAAGTATCTTGAAGAAGAAGAGGGAGAGGAACTCGCCCTCGGATTACTCTTAATGATCCTAGCATTCATAATTCACCATGCCTAGCATAAAAGTCAAATAATATAAGAAAGACATGGTACAAAACGATTAAAGATTTTTATCTTCATAAATTGTATTGAATTCTGGAATACTATATTACTCGGTGTTAATAATACAGATTGTTCAATCGAAGTTTGAATGTTTCAGTTATCACAGTTGGCAAATGTGAGCGTCGTTCTAGTAATATTTGCTGTAGCCGCCGTGGTAGTAGCCGTAGGGAGTATCAGCTTGTTGATGGTGGTGGCGAGCGAATCCTTTTCCTTTTTCTACAACCTAATTGTATCAAAACATTTTTAAGGTAACCCCAAAGTTTTTTTAAAATATTTGTTCACATACATCGAATTCGTAGTGCTTCGGATTTTGGTAAACCTTGACGTCAGCGACGCTGTCAGCATAGTATCCGTGGCCATAACTAACATATTGTAAACTTCTTAAAATTTTTCCTTAGTAAGCTTGGAATTCTTACCCTCCATGCCCGTAGGCACCGTCCACGGGTGCAGCAACGTATCCGTAAACGTAATCGTAAGGAACAGCTTGTGTACAGAAGATGGCAGCAGCCAAAGCGAAAACGATGAAAGCCTAGTATGGCATTTACAAATCTTATGTTTAAGATGCGACTATTTGTAGAAGAAATTCTTACCATGCGAGCCATGATTCCGAAGTTTGATTAAAAGGAACGGTTACTTTTTGGTAGTGCTTGTTGCAAGAGCCGGTCGAACTCTGATGGTTAAAATCTTAAAACGCGTTGTTTATATACCAAATGCAAGAACAACTTGAATGATTAATACTTAATGGTCGAGCATTCTAGGTGATCTGTTGTTGTAATGTCCTTCGGCCACTCCCTTTGAAGCACAGCATTGTCCTGTTTCGTACCAAGTGCCGCAATTCAGAAGGGTCAGTCAACAGTGACACGTGCTTCATTTTCTTGAGGACAAAAAGGGAATCATGTGAAAACCTTCCACCTTTCATATTTTGTTTTACTTTTTCGTTTACAAGGATAGTAAAACTTTCACAATACAGAATCGTAGTAATAATAAATGGAAGCTAAATCTGAAACTACTATGTTAGAAAAAATTAATAAAAATAATAGAAATCGAGTGTAGGATCTTAAACCGCAAACTTATGGAACTGATGGATGATTTTTATTTTACTTTTTGCTTTACAAGGATAGTAAAACTTTCGCAACGTGGATTTTTTTATGTGTATTAACGTGGATTTGTACTGGTGATAAATGGAAGCGAAATCTGAAACTACTATGATAGAAAAAAATGAATAAAAATAATAGAAATCGAGTGTAGCATACTAAACCGCGAAAGGTCATCGAACCGATTGGTGAGTTAATTCAGTTTTTTTTTGTCCCGCTAGATTACCGAATTTAAATGCACCTTTCCGCGTTTCGTTACGTTTGTGGGAAGTTGACATTCATTTTTAACGTTGCCTAGGGAGTCCGAATGACATCGTTGCAAAATTCGAATCTTTTTCAAATAAAAATTGAAAAGTTGAGAAAAACTTTTAAGTTTCACTTCGCAAGACATCGAGATTTACGTCTAATGAGCATTTAACATTCCTCTACTCCAATCAGTAGCAAAGTACTTCTGTATTAATATGAAGATTCACAAATAGTCCGCAATGTGAACTACTGTGAACTGCAATAGAAAAAGTATTTATTTAGAGGAATACTTTGTATATATGAAGAAATATTTAATTAACGCAACATTATTTCGTTTAAGAATTGAGTGTTTACATATGTAATAGTACAGTAGAAGTATCTTTATTCTTTGTTTTCTTTATCCATTTGTTGAATTTCAATCCCACCAGAAATTGGATGTCTTTACATCTAGATCTGTCTTTTCTTTGTAAAGTCTCTGCACCCTGATATCACCTTGGAGTCACAATTTTATTTGGAATATCACGATGCTTTGCTGGCCTGCGATAGACGAGGCAGGTAAATGCTGCTAGTTTGCTATAGTTATAATAACTAGCCAAAAATGCGTATTAGTTCATATGAAAACTAGTGAAATAAACAAAGCCAACCAACTTTGCAATACTTGAGTTTTAATCATTTGTATTGAATCTTAGACATTCAGTTTTTCTGAACGTTAAGAATAGAGACTGTTGGAATAAAGCTGAAGTATTTTTGTTCTGACATCAGGTAAAGAACAACATTGGCTTAGTAGTATTTGCTGTAGCCGCCGTGGTAGTAGCCGTAAGGAGTATCAGCTTGTTGTTGGTGGTAGCGAGAAAATCCTTTTCCCTTTTCAGCGACCTATGCATTTACGAAGCACATTAAGATTTATAGATATTTCGTGGAAAAATATTTAGCTACGTACATCAAATTGGTAGTGTTTAGGGTTCTGGTAAACTTTGACATCAGCGACGCTGTCAGCATAATATCCGTGGCCATAACTAGCAAAATATTACTTTCCAAGTGTCGTTCTGGTGTTGAATTTGAACCTCTTACCCTCCGTGTCCATAAGCGCCGTAAACGGGTGCAGCCACGAATCCGTATCCGTAATCGTGAGGAACAGCTTGAGCACTAAAGATGGCAGCAGCCAAAGCGAGGATGACGAAAGACTAGTACATTTCGTATTTAAAAAATAAATAAAAAAGTGATCGAGGAAGAAATTCTTACCATGCGAGCCATTATTGTGTGTTTTGTTTTGGTTTGGATACTGCTACTTCTTTGGAGTTATTGTTTCAAGAGCAGGTTGAACTCTGTTGGTAAATATCTTTCAACGCTCTGCTTTTATACGAACAGCGACAAAAGTTTTCAAATGACCGGTCTCTAATGGCTGAACGTTCTACGTGATCTGTCGTTTCAATGTCCTTCGGACACACCCTTGCTCACTCAGCAGTGACACGTGCCTCATTTTACGTTCAGGAAAAGACGTAAAAAATCCCTTGCATACTTTCCTATTTATATGGATAGCAAACTTTTAGAACAATAAAATAATAGAGTGAAAGCCTGTGTTTGACGCAACCAGCAATTAACCTGAAAGAGCTTACCAGCTGCAATTGAAAATCTAGGGGAAACCATTAGGCCTACAGGATACCCAAATGTAGGCCTTCGTATAGCTGTATATAGTAGGTTACGCTGTTTTTTATTCCGGACTATTGCGTTTTAGTACATTCTTTTAAAATTTAGTGTCACATTTCTGAAGTTGTCTTAGAAATTACCAGTTCATTCAACTATAAAATGTCCCGAACGCAGGCAGTGGAAATTAAATTCTTATGAAGAGTTCTAGATATCATTAGCCAGTATAGGTGAAGAACAACGACCTTAGACGCTTCACTGAAAGACCGAAAGTTCTCAATTGAAGTAACTTGCTTATGTGCATCGAGTGACTCCTGAAACACTTACGAAATAGGTATCCAAGCCAAGATAACCTGTTAAAGACTGGTAAGCAGGCCTAGTTCAAGGTGGGAAACATTATTCGGTCCACCTATCGTGAGCGGCTTGGTATTCTACCCACCGAGCTGATACCTGTGACCCAAGGTAGGGTCTATTCGAGAGCACTCCTGGGCTTGTCCAAACCACTATCCCAGTAAGGAGAATTGTGGTTTTCGGAAGTGTGTACGGCATCGGTGCCGTCTGCGTGTATGTATAAAATTTCGCTAAAACTTGCTATAAATATATCGGTATGTAACTATTCTCAATCCCATGCAACTACCAAATATTAACCATACATTTTCGACAATGATATTGATTTATGCCTTGTCCAGCCAACCAAAAACTTCTCCGCACATTAACTCGAGAATTTTCTAGGATCGACCATGCTGGTCGATCCTAGAAAATTCTCGAGTTACTGTCAAAGGAGATCATTTGATCTCATCAGGTCGGGTCTGAAAGATCCGGAAAACTTACATATACGCTATAAAAGACACGGATAACATCTTTCCTGTAGTTTTGAAATTTACCCTCTTTTTTAAATCACGAAGACAAATTAATTTTACAAATAGATTTTCATGTAAACGCTATGAAAGTTCATTTGCATGAAAGTTTAACGGCATAGACGCTAGCTTCCGGATAGTATGTTCTCCAAAGTTTAGCATGTTGGCTTCTGTATTTTTTTCATGAGTAAGGAGATCTTGAGATATTGGCATCTTGGCAAAACCAATCCTAACTAGGTATTTGAATTATATTTTTCGACGCCGTTTATCATTTCGCTTTGCCACCCTGAAACGGCGGGAATCCCACCATCAGTGCCCAATTTTGAAATGCACACTTTCGTCAGGATGAAGGTACTTATCGACCACATTTCAACTCATGCAAATTTTCTAGTCGATTTTGTTACCTTGTTTGTTTACTGCCTAAATGGAAACCTAAGGAAACCCTTATTGTATGAAAACAATTTAAGCTGTTGTAAAGTAAAGAAATTAAATGGAAAAACAATGGCTGTAGTATTAGTGTAGAAAATTTAGCGAGTTCAATAGAAATCGTGGGAGAGTGTAAACGCTGTTAGTCTAAATACATACCATTCTATGATATTATGCATTAAGCTTAACGACGAATTAATTAGTTAGCGAAATAACCAAAGTTAAAAAAACTATTCAGTCACGTTCGGTTTTATAAATTTGTATTGAATCTTGAAGATACAACTTTCTTAAGTGAAACTAAAGCTTGAGTATTTTTCTTTTCCCATCGAGAAAATGGTTGCACTGGCTTAATAGTATTTACTGTAGCCGCCGTGGCTGTAGCCGTAAGGAGTATCAGCTTGCTGGTGGTGGTACCGAGAGAATCCTTTTCCCTTTTCGACAACCTATGCATTTGTTAAATGTGTTAGGCTGTTATAAAGATTTCGTAGTAAAATATTCAGTTACGTACATCGAATTGGTAGTGTTTAGGGTTCTGGTAAACTTTGACGTCAGCGACGCTGTCTGCGTAGTATCCGTGGCCGTACCTAATAAAACGCAACTTTCATAACAGTTCTGCGGGTTTAAACCTGGAATTCTTACCCTCCATGTCCGTAAGCGCCATAAACGGGTTCAGCAACATATCCGTAGTCGTAATGGTAAGGAACAGCTTGAGCACAGAGAATAGCAGCAACCAAAGCGAAGACAATGAAAGACTAGAAAGATATTTAGAAATTTTATATTCGAACGGAGTATTTGCAAAAAAAAATGTCTTACCACATGTGCCATGATTCTCAAGTTTGTTTGTAAGGAACTGTTAGTTCGTTGAAGTGATTGTTGCAAGAGCTGGTTGAACTCTGATGATTGAGAATGTCGTACACCCCCTTTTATATGCACAGTGGATGGAAAATACCTGAATGAACAATCCCTCATAGCAACACGTGACCCAGCTGTTGTCGTCAGTCTTTCGGCGATGCCTGTAAGATATTGTACATCGCGCTTGGTACAGTGCAGTACTATGCTCCCACTGAATATCGCATATCCTTAAGCTTAGTTTTCACTCCTTGCTCACTCAACAATGACTAAATACTTCATTTACATGTATACACAGCTTTAATGAAAGTGTACCTATCAAACGGCTATAAATCGTAAGGAAACTTACAACTTGTAATCAGGAAATAAAGTGCATGCTACTTGTGTTGAAAGAAAGTATATCCTGTGAAACAAGAAAAAAGTGCTAGTAACGAAACCACGCTTGAGTTCTCCACTTCAATGCTCACAGATTTCCTCACAAAAAAAGCAGATTTTGACTGGAATATAACCAACTGCTAACTCCTTTGTTAGGTGACCTTAATTAGACTGACTGGTTATGCAACGTTCACACTACACGACTACATAACTTTCTTCGTACCTTGAATAACTTTCACTTGGTGTATGAAAATGACGGGTTATCCCCGCAAAGAGGTGACTCAATTTCCTGACAACCAGAATTCTTTATATCTGGACGAAAACTGGTTGAAAGTTATTGAGGGGAAGTCTTACATTCTGAACATAGTATTAGCAACTCATTATTTATGGAGAAGAAAGATAAATACGTCAAGGAAGTTTATTTACTACCCATTCGTACTAGTAAGATATCAAATTCTTGCTACATTTGGCTATGCGAAGAAAACGAAAATATCTCGAATTTTCACTCATATGAAGTAGTGCTGGACTTTCCTCGCATTTCAGCTAAATAGCTCCGTGACATACCAAAGATTACTTACATTGAGTTCTTGCTTTGAAAGACAGATCTCGTCTCATTATATATATGAGAGTTAATTAAAAACGCGTAAGAAATTTGTGTAAAGAACAATACCCATGTGAACGTTCTTGTTTCGTTATTTCGTAAACTAGCTTGAAATATGTGTTTATTTACAGAACGAACTAAAGAACATCTTAGGCTTGTGTCTATTGATAAAATGAGATGTTATCAAGCAAATAGTAAAAATTGCAACCAGACGCACGCCGGGAAAATAATAAATAAACACCCAGTATACAGGAGAGGTGACGGGGGTAAAGGAAGTGGTTTTAAAAGCTAACTCACCCTACTCTCCGAAATATTATTTTGTAATGACTGAGTATTATAGAGATTTAGTTTTATATTATAAATCGACTTAAAATCTTTTATATACAGGTATAGCAACCTCCTCCACACAAAACCCAAAATTCTGGATACTGCCCCGGTAAACAACTGTTTTTTTTTGCAAATACTTTTTTTTAACATAGTGTAAGCTATTTTTTCTTTGAATCTAAAGTAAAGGTGCTTTTGCAGCTGAAGAATTTTCCTTTAATTCGAGTTGCTCTGTCGTCGGTGTAATAAGCGAATTTTACCATTTGCATTTTACGATCTGACGGGAAAATCTTAAAGAAAGTAAAAAACAGTCTTAAAACTGTGTGTTAATTTGCAACTGTGTCAATTTGATATTCGGGTATAACTCTCCAATAATTAGAATGAACAAAAGAAAACATACGGTTTAAATTTTTTTATTACAGTGTTGAAGTATAAAACTTCAAAAATACATTTTGGAGGGTTTTCTTAGTTTACAGGTTGAGTATTATGTCATCGGTAGTGGAGACATCTTCTGGTGACGACGCATCTGTTTAGTAGTATTTGCTGTAACCACCTTGGTAGTATCCGTAGGGAGTATCAGCTTGTTGATGGTGGTAGCGAGAGAATCCTTTTCCCTTTTCAACGACCTAAGAGTTAAAACCGTTCAGAATGTGAAAGACTTATCTTCAAAATTAAATTTAATAAAAAGTTCTTACGTCAAATTCGTAGTGTTTCGGGTTTTGATACACTTTAACGTCAGCAACACTGTCGGCGTAATAGCCATGACCGTATCTACATTAAGCGAGTTTGTTAGCTACTCCTCGAGTTTCAACATCGTTCTTACCCTCCGTGTCCATAAGCACCATAAGAAGGTACAGCAACAAATCCGTAACCGGCATATCCGTATCCATGAGGAACCGCTTGAGCGCAAACTATGGCAGCAGCCAAGGTAACAAAGATCAAAGCCTAGAACAGTTTTGCAATCAGACTTAGCCTAACGTAACGCACAGACCCAGAAGTTCAGCGTCAGCTGGCTAAGTGGACTTTTCCTTTTAATGTTTGATTAATAGTCGCAAGTACTAGACATATTAGGTAAACACGGTGCAAAAGATCATCCAAAGCAGCTAAACGCGTCGTACATGACCGAAAGTGAATGTGCCCATCGCGGCAACTGCGGTGGCCATGCGAACTAATTGCTGAAGCATAGCGCACTGGGGACATCCGACACCACACAAGTATTGTACACAACAATATATTTGTAATAGCCTACTGCTCATAAGTTCTGAACTGGCCAGCAGTTTTCTGACCGGATGGTCCGTTTCTTACGATACTTCACTTTGTTTTACTGTGTAGATCATATGAATGTACTGTAATGTACTGTATTGTTAACTTTTACGAAACAGTATATACTTGTGATGGAAGTACAATATTATTAGGATTATCTTACCAAATGAGCCATGTCAATTAACGTTTGTGGCTTGAGTAAAGCTGAAAGTTTTTGGAGTTTGATGGACAAGAGTGGATAAACTGTAGTCGTCAACCCAGGCACCGTCGTCACCTTTTATACTTGAACACCAACATCTTCGTTAAGCTTGATTTCTTTTCGTAACAGCAAATGGCGTGACACTATGTCGCGTACACTCCGTCCTTAGCCAACCCTTCGTAGTCACCCACTTCAGGCAAAACAAGAAAGGACCCATGGCATAAAAAAAACTCCATGGCAAGTAGCGTACTACGCCCCCACCCAAAAAAAAGAATTAAAAAAATCTAAGATCGTGCTCCAAAATCGTTGGTGCGAACAAATTTTTTTACACACAGTTACAGAATTAAAGACCTTGTCTCCCAGGGCCATTATTTGAATTAATCTATTCATTCCATGCCTAAGTTTTCTACATGAGCTGTCGTCTTAATCAAGTTTCCGTCGATTACGAAAACTTGATTTCAATGACAGATGTTTTTCACTTTCTTTGGGCTCCTGAACTTTCCACTTTTATTTACTAATAACCCTAAACCTGTTATTTCGTTTCTTTTAGAGTAATCTTTTGGGTTTGTGTTACTTGGAATGCGTAGTATGCATTCAAGCGTGAAACATTGCTTTCCTAATTTCCTTTCATGATATGAAGAAAAACGATTGATAGGAATGGTGACAATAAAGAACTAAAAGTAAAAAAGAAACAAGACAACTTGGCGTTGATATAAGATCAACGCCAAGTTGTCTTGTAGTAAATTTACGTTTGACTGAAACGAAAGCGGGATAGTTGTAAAGGTCCTGAAAAGGACATTCACAGTTGTGTCATGGCATGTACTGTACTTCGGACAAGGTGTCTTTTTCGACAACGCGTGTGCTTTATCAAAAAGACACCGAACGTTTGCCTTTAATCGTCACTTTATCTGCAGCATATGCAATAAATCATTGTACAATAAGTTTTCGCTTAATGACCGTTTGGATTTAACAGAAACCAGTGTTTTGTAACATTGTCGCTATGAAGTACGATTTATGCCTTGAACTCCATTCTGAAGACCAGTAAATTTGATGAAATCGCTGTTATGAATAAAGCGCCACCACAGTTTTCTACGTTAGCTACTATTTCTTTTATGTCAGCAAGAAGTAGTTCTGTTATGATTCGGAATTTATTTAAAGAACAGATTTTCGTAGTTTTACTTCGAATTTGTTACAAAGACATGAATAAAATCGAGCCCTAAACCTCAGTCGAAATTACTGACAATCCGATATATCATTCGAGAGACACTCGAGTGAAATTCAAAACGACTCAGCGCCCAATGAGCATTTGCTCAGCGATGTGCTACGAAGACTGCGTTTCTAGACGCTACCGTTTGGAACAGCAGCTGAGAACTGAAATCTTAATGGCACGGTTCAGCTGGTATTGCTCTAGTACGCAACGTGACAGTAACACAAGTGCTGGATCCTTTTTAAATCATACATATAAGTAAAATTTTGTTGTCAGTCTTCTAAATCTTTCTCCACCACCAGTCAAGTAATAAAAACTGCTGCCAACAAAGCAAGATGCTGTTTTAAGCTCTGAAGAATTTTTTACATACATGTAGAGGAGGGATGGGACAGTGTGGACACTTTTCTGTAGTTTATTTTTCACTTCACGTGGAGACAAAATTGTAGCCTAAAACTATACTCATTAGATGGCCTGGTGTCCTGGCTATCAAATGAGTTATTGTACGCTTGAAAAACACAAACAATAACACCAAACACCCATGAAAACTGGAGGCTCCTCCGACTGTCCAAAACAAGATACCGCGGATACAATTTGGACTTGGGTGTAGTGCGATTTGTCCGTGTGTTTTGCCATAAGAAAACTAATAGGTAGCCTTTTTTAAAAATACATATAGACTTGAAATATCTAAACGAAACTTAACAGTTATACTCCCTTTCGATATAGGAATCATCCTAGCTCAAGCTAGTGCAAGGAAACTCACGATTTTGTAAAAATGATTATTCACAACAGAAAAGGCAATGCAAATGGCTGAGTCCAAATCGTACTTAATCGTCCCTTTGGAGCTTAAAATCTCATGCAAAAAAAGGACAGCGATTTTAGAACAAACCTTTGGAGGAGTTATTCTCCAACTTGTCAGCTACATAAAGTAATTTTTATTTTACTTTTAGATACACATTATGAGTGCTACAACGAAATAATCAGGACCCGTTTCTTACAAAAAGTGCCAAAAATTCAGTTTTTATTTATTTTCTCAATAACGGTTCAATGTTTTTCGACGAAAATTTTCTTATGAAAGCTTCGTCGTATTCATTGAGTGTGCAATTTTTTTCAGATCCAAACCTGTCGTAGTTCATTAGTAATGATTTTTGTATGGTTTGTCCCACGTGTAAACTGTCCCATCCCTCCTCTATGTAGTGTAATGTACTGCGAATACAACAAGCATGCTTCCAAATTTCTGTAGGCCTTTTTATGTTGTTCAGTTCTATTCTGTTATGTTCAGCTGAACTTGCTTTACGTAGTTCTAAACCTTTTTTATATAAGACCAACCCTTTTACACATGTACAACTTTCGAACTATCAATGTGGGAGCGGGGCCCTACCCAGGATTCTGATTCGGAGGAAGGGTTTGATTGTCATTTACATAAGACTTTAAGGCGATTGTAGAACTTTCTTTTATAATCGTGCTTATAAAAGATTACATTTCAGTCTACTGGTGAAACTCGTACTCCTCCTGCTTCAGCTTTGTTGTCGAGGCATTTATATAAACAAAGACAGTGGGAGGGTAAATAAAGACTTCAAGTTTTAATCTGTAAAGGTGTCGAATCTCAGTCAGTAGATTTGTAAAAATGACCATTATGTTTTGTTTCCTAGAAATGTAGCAAAACGAAAGTACTATTATAAAGACGGACACAAATGTTGCATCTCTAATGGCCTCCTATTGAAGATTACTGCAAAGGAAGCCGTATTAGTTTGCAAAACCCAATGTGCGACTGTAGCACATTTTTTACTCCGAGAAACTATTTTCTTTCGACGAAGTTGTAAGCTGAGACGTGTAAGCAACTACGAATAAAAATATTGTACAAATTTTGCTGTAACTATGTCAGGCGAATTTGTATAGCTCCGTTCATTTTCAATTGAAAATTGAAATGAAAGGGCCCTTGCAAGGAAATCGTTAACGATTTCCTTGCAAGATATCTGTTAAGGGACTTTATATAAGAGTATCTCTGTTCATGACAAATATTGCGTAGGAAACGTGTCGAACCAGGAAAGGCATCAAGGAAAATGTATGACCACGCGTTGGAGATAAAGTTAGTTCTGGATAACAGAAAGTGCGCTCAAAGCTTCTATTTCTTCTTTCTCGTTAGGGCACTTCAGAAGTATAAATTATAGAAATCAAAGCTTATCAGATCTCAAAAGTCTTTCCTATAAGAGCGTACTTTAAAAATTAAATATGCTGCTGCCATTACGAAAGCTATCAAAAAGTGCGCCAGATCAGTTTTTATCTACTAAATAGAAAAAATTACTTGTCATTGCGACATTGACGAAACAGTTTGGTGTACAAAAGCAATGTCGTTTTGCCTGTGTAGTCTACTTTTTGCCTCCAACAATGAAAACGAATATTTACTTAAGTTTTCGTTAAATAAAAGATGTATTGGTTCCCGCACGCACACTGGATTGAATCATTTGCATTGTGGTAAGCTAGTGAGCAGTCTTTAACGCATTCATTGGATTTGGCGGTTTCTGGCATTGACCGTTTTCTTTGAGTAGTCGCTTCCACATGTACAACATACGAGACCGGGTCACGTGGTGCATGGACACGAGAGATTTCCACATACAAATGGGACTTTCTCGTTTTTTATATTTCATTCCATTATTGCGAAATACTTCAGTTCCATTTACTCGGAGAATATTAGCCCTTTCGGCCAGTACTCCTGTTAAAAACACATCTTCCAGTTTGAGATAAGGCCCACCTGCCATCGCCTCTTGGTACAGCTGTGCCACAGCTGCTCGGTTCAGCAAATAAGCGGGTCCGGTGACAAAATCGGGCAAGGTTTCATTCTGGTACACCTCGGTCGAGACGTAATACTTGGATTTCTGGTTGCGAATCGGTTTCCACGCGTGGGCCAAGTGACCGACGATCACTCCCGTCTCCTCGCTCGATGCGTTGTAGTAAGGAAGGAGTTCTAGGAGGCGACGAGCATTCACGAAGACATCATCATCCACTTTGAGTACAAAGTCGACATTGGGGCAGGAATATTCGACCCATTCCAAGAGCGCAATACTTTTGAGGCCTAGGTTATCATACGTATCCATCATTCGGGTTTGGATAATATCGTGATGGTAGGCGGCCTCGCGGGCCAGCGATTTGTACACAGTCTCTTTCTGCGGATGACCCACTAAGAAGGCGACTTGCATGTTGGGGTACTTTCGCACTGATTCCCCCCAGGTTTTGCGCACCGTGTTGCGCTCGGCTTCGTGATCGACTGAACTGGTGACGACGGCGAGTAAGGTTAAGTTTCTGCGGCACAAATGCCGCGGATCTCGATGGAAGCCGGGTTCGTAGAGTTCCTCGACGCGTTGAAAATCGTGAGAACTAGCAAATTTTCGACTGGTGTCGTTGTACATTTGCATATAATTGGGTTGCTTGGCCACTACCCATCCCAATCCAAAGTACACGACCAAGGAAAGTAAGCCAAAGATGGTCAAGATCTTTTGGTACCCCTTTAATGTTCCCATGGTACCACTTGATCTTAGCTTTTCCAATCGATGAGTTAATACTTAGTGATCCATATTACCACTTGTTCTTAGCTTCAGGTTACCACTTGATCTTAGCTTTTCCAACCGATAAGTAAATACTTAGTGATCCATATTACCGGCGGATACACATGGGCCGAATAAATTATCAACATGTGAGAAATTCTCACAGTAACACGCAGACACAAAGTGTTCACATACCCTTAGGTATTTGCTATCGGTTGCCATACTTGTGACGTCATTCGACCGAAAGATAGAGTCAAATGTAACTAGAAGATTGCATTGCGGACAGCATTATGTTGTGCAGCGCGGAATACTAGCACACGTATTGGCAATGATGATTTGTAGTGTGAACAGCGAATCCGGGTGCTAACATTTTATTATTCGGCGTTCTAGAGCCATTTGCACTGTGTTTCCTGGGTAGCTTGTTACGAATTGCATTATGTGTACTGGGAAACGTAATTTACCACTTGGAATTTTGGGAATACTTTCCGTAACTGCACGAAACGAAGCTGTCGTTGTTCCGTAGGGGAGTTCGCAGACTGAAAGTTTTGTAAGATACTTATCGAACGATGTCTCCGCTAAAGCCACGTATGAAGATTATGAGGACTAATCTTATCGGAAGGTTTTCGAATGTACAAACACTGCTGATATGGACCGCCCTAATTTGTTGACTCATAAAGAGTAGCAGCGCGTATAATCTTAAAAGATGAGGGGTTTTGTCGAAATTAGTAGGGAAGAATTTCATAGCTATGTCACTATTCATGCGGGCTTTACATTCTTTGTAGCTGTGTTTTCGGAAATGCTTAAGCATTCCGAAGAAACAACTGTGGTATTTTAACCACCCAGGATGAAATGTTACAACGAAAAATAAAGTTCAGAAAAAGAAATTCACTCTGTCCGTGGCTTGAGCGGGAGTAATTCAAAGAAATAAGGAAAGGAACAAGAGAGGTTCAGAATTTACTATGCTCGGAAAGGAATGTTGTATTTGCAATCTACACGATTGGCGATTGAGTTCCTGTCCATTTCGTCGTCCAAGGGTCAAGAACATGAGTGATTTCGATTTGTAGCTTTTCTTTCGGATTAACCGAAAACTGAGCACGTCAAACGATCCTATATTAAATTGCCTCTTAGTGTATGTGTACTTGACTCTACATCATCTAGGGAAGATCAGATGAAGAAAGTGCGTAGTGACAACCTCGGAGCTGGATTAAGCGTTTAAGAGTAAGTTCCTATCGGGTTTTAATTTTCTGTGTTTGCGAAGTTTTGAGTTGTGGAACATTCGGGAAACTGAAAAAAGCCAAATGAGTTCATTTTTCATTGAGTTCTGGAAGTTTCGGGAGGTAGGGGTTAATCTGCAATGTTGTACAATTGAAAAAAATGCATAGGTGACGTGCATCGCACGTGCGAATGCAATGTTTCGTGTGGAAATGGTCAGTTGCCGGAGAAAGATCCCTTTGGAGCCGCCAGTTGGACAGCGCTGTCAAACGGTCCGGTTATAGAGCTACGTTGCCAGTTCACCAGATGGCGTAGTGAGCAGTTTTTGTTTGAATCACGTGAAGGTATTGTTTAGGCTCGCGCTTTAAGGTTCACTGCACGAAAGTAGCAAGTTTCCACATGAGTTGACAGTAAATCTCCAGAGGTAGTTGAAATTGTAAATGTATTTAAAGATGGTTAACGAAGAAGAAGCTAAAAACCCAAGTGAAGGAAAATCGAAATTAAACCTGCGTCAGTTTAGATTTGAAAGGAAACTGGACTCCCAAAACAAGCCGACAACGTCCAGTATACGTAAGAAAATGTTATAATTACTATAAATTTGTTATATTTCCTGTACCAATGGGGTACGATTTCATTCTGTTAGCTGAGGATGAAAGAAGCCAAAGTCCTGTGTTGGGTTCGAGGAAAGCTTTGTCATGCACTAAGACCAATCTCAAGGAGGAAGCTGCTATGAAAACGCCTCAGAAACACATGATAGAAGAGCCAGAAGACACCGATAGTCCTCTGATCAAAACCATTTCGGCTAAACGACGAAGAATCTCCAGTGAAAGTGATGCTGAGGAGGAAAAGGCCGGCACCTCTTCAGCTAAGGATACTGCGGACGACTTGGAAGCCAAAATTTGTGTTCTGAAACAAGCTTTTCCCAACAAAGACGATATGGTAAAGCGTTCTAAGGCCGAATTACGTATATTGTATTCAATATTATATGTCTAGGAATTACAAGATTGCCTTTTACGTAATAATTGGGATGTAAACATGGCGACCAATTCAATGTTAGACGCCGAAACAGGTCCCAAAAACAAAGGCAAAGTTTTTCGTATTGCGTCACCATCGTTGGGGAAGAAAAAACAAGGATCTGAACATAGACGTATGCATTTTTTTACATCAACTTCTTGTTTCTTTATCGTTTCCCTACCTTGTTCGTATTCTGACGCAGTTTGTCTATTCTTATTAAACTGAAGCAGAAAAATAATTGTGTCGAAGTTGACATAGGCCCAGAACACACTTTTTGTTCAGTGTTTTTCTCTACTCTCTAGATCAAAAGAAAGCGAAGATTGAAGCAGAAGACGCTGAATTTGATGATGATTTTCAAATTGAGCGAAAAGTCTATGAGAGGTGAAATACTTGTTGCGTTTTGGGTCGGAATGTACAAAATAATTGACAAGATATGTTGTAGTGACGATTCTGATGACGAGTTTCCGAAAAGTGGAGACGCAGCGTTGGCAAGTGATCGAAAAATGGTGCTGGAGTTTCTTTCCAATGCACAGCCAGAAGAGCTTCTCGCAATTCCGGGCTGTTCAAAGAAAAAAGCAGAGATAATTGTCAGCCTTCGTCCGTTTGCCAATTGGGACACCTTAGTAAACAAAATTTATTTTCCTGGTTTTTTTTCTCCTAATGATGGACGAATATTCATGTATTCTTGAAATTGTGACACATTTCATTTTAGGTTGCGAAGGTAAAAAACACCAAGAGCATAAGCACGGATATGTTAAACGGCACGCGGGAAGTTTTGAGTATGCGAGAAGTGACCGAAAAACTCTTGAAATCCTGTCAACGAATAGGAAATCGCTTAGCATCTGCGGTCAAAGACTTAACCACGGGGGATAAAGAAGGTTTAGAACAACCTAAATGCATTCCTTCCACGTAAGGTTCTATTTATTCGTTGTATTCGTAAACGTATTAGCAAACCCTAACCTAAATTAAAAAGCATAAGAACTTGAAATTCTATATATATAAAGGTATGTTAAAACTGTAGTTAAGAGATTACGTCGCGAGTGTCAGGCGAAAGTATAGGCGACTTATTTACCGCAAAGCAATATAGCAAACCCTAACCCGAGTCAACACAACATAAAGAATATCCACCTGCTTTATGAAGAAATATAGTGTCTATTATTGGGTTGCTATTGGATATCAAAGGCGCCAGTGCATTGTTGTTTCCACGGTTGCTACGCAGTTTCGTTCTTGGTAATGCGACGAACAAGTCGGCAAGCGAAAGATCTTAGTTACATTAATTTTGAAAAATCGCAGTTTCAGGTTTAATTTAAGTAAACAAAGAAATCACTTTAGGATTGACAGTGACCTGTTCATGGATTGACAGTTCTTATATATTTTAGATTGAAATTAGCTGGCTATCAACTAATTGGCTTGCATTGGCTAAGTTTAATGCACCGTGAAGGATTGAATGGAATCCTAGGCGACGAAATGGGTTTAGGGAAAACTATTCAAACGCTTGCATTTCTAGCGTACTTAAAAGACCAAGGAAACACACAGCCTCATTTAATTGTTGCTCCTTCTTCCATTATAGGTAAGAAAGTACTGCGTGTTTAAGAAACTAGTGTAATGAGAGTAATCAAATTTTGTCCCTAGATAATTGGTTACGAGAGTTATCCGTTTGGTGTCCATTTTTTAACGTTTTATGCTACGCCGGATCTCAGGAAGAACGCAAGCAAATTCGTATTGCGTATGTGAATAATGCCTTAGAACCTTTTGATATTGTTGTATCTTCGTAAGTCTAACTTTTACTCACCGAAAACGAACATGCATAATTTTACTTCAATTTTTTTCTGCAGATATGCTATGGTAGCGAGCTCGCCGGAAGATCGAGCCTTATTTAAACGCATTCCTTTCAAGTATGTTATTTTTGACGAAGCGCACATGCTCAAAAACATGAAGTCCCAACGCTATGAAAATCTAATGAAAATCAAAGTACTTATTTCATTTTCAACTATGTTTCGCTTGCAATGTCATGATTCTCTCTTGCTAGGCGGAAAGAAGACTATTACTTACCGGGACACCTTTACAGAACAATTTGATTGAACTCATGTCGTTACTGGTCTTCGTGATGCCAAAACTCTTTGAAGGCAAAAAAGAGTTGTTAAAGCGCGTATTTGCTATGTTTCCAGTAAGAAAGTCACCTATTGTTTTATCGTTTGATCATGTCCTGTTCATTTTTTTATATATAATTTAATTTCACCTTTTGCACATTATTCTTGAAATGTTGGCTTGTTTTCCACTCTTTCTTGTATGGTTCGTGGCTCGTAGCTAAATGTTATCGAAATTTTGTAGCGAACTGGCGAAGATGAGACCCGTCCAAGGTACGAGAAAGATCGCATCGGGCAAGCGAAACAGATTCTGGACCCCTTTTTCTTACGTCGCTTAAAAGAAACTGTCTTACGCGATTTACCGACCAAACACGACCAAACCCTCACCGTCGCCATGACACCTCACCAACGGAAGCTTTATGACAACTTAGTTAGAAAATACGTCACAGGAAAGTCTGATGTAAGTTTTGAGAACTTCAGGAACGTTAAGTATTTTTTTGGCCAATAGTTATAAAAGAAAGAGTAAAAGCGTAGTTTTTAGACATTTAAAATGTAATTTTGATATTTACTTCTAGCTCAACTTGGGAACTGGTGATGGCAGAACGGAAAAGGGTGCAGCGATGATTATGCAGTTACGAAAACTAGCCAACCATCCGTTACTGATTCGAGATCGTTACACCGATACGCAAATAGTCAAGATTGCAAAAATAATGAAAAAAGATCCCGAGTACGCCAAAGAAGAATTGAAGCATTTGCAAGAAGATTTGAGTTTCATGTCGGATTTTGAAATTCATCAGATGTGCTTAAGGAACAAGGTTTGAAACCATGCATTTTAATTATAGGTTACGAGTGGATTCTTCATTTATTTCGTGGGCAAATTTCTCAGCGTAGGGTTATTCCAAAGATTATTTGCCCATTGCATCTGATCGTGTTGGAAAATTACTCGACTTTCGTTTGTTGTGTTTTGTTACTTATTCTTTAAATAATTATCATTTAAAGAGGGAAACGATCACCCCCGTATCCAGGGGGGGTTAGGGGGTTTTAACCCCCCCCCCCCGAAATTTTGATTTTGTAATGGGGAAGATAGGGAAATGACAAAGTATAAAAAAAATTTATATTACCCCCCCCCCCCCCCCCGAAATGAAATCCTGGATACGCTACTGGAAACGGTCATATTAGGAAAGGAGAAAAAGTATGACAGATCGAATTGAACCAAGTTACCGTTTTGGCAGAGATTTCTACTATGCAAGCTCAGTAAGATGTTCATAATCACTAATCCTGAAACGGCACATTTTTACGTATCGCCGTGTTTATTTAGTTAGTAGAAGGGCTAAAAGGATCTCTTGAATCACGCGTGTTATTTAGTGTTATGTGGACAGTACTTTTTTAAACAAGAACCGCCCAATGCCAACTTCCCACGCCACTGGGAAGAAGCTTTGCTGCGGGTCACAAACGTTCGGAAGGCGCTGGAGTGAGACACCTTTCGCGAAACTGCCGTGGCGTTAGTGCAAATTGTTGAACCCTTTTTCTAAGTACTGTACAGTTTCGCGGCAGTTTCGCGAGCGCTGTTCCTCGTAAGCGTCTTTAGAACGTTTGTGACCCGCAACAAGGTTTCCTCCCAGTGGCGTGGGATGTTAGCAATAGGACGGTTTGTTTGGGTTGATTTCTTTTACGAGTATTGTACACTATGTCATTATTAGTGGGACTCATTCCTGCAGTTCGCTTTGTAGCATTTCATAATTACCAATCGGTTCCTCCTCTAGAAAGCTTAGTCCAATTAGCTAAAGGAAGCTAAAGGAAACATGTATGCTAAAAATTGCATGGCGTACTGATTCCTGAACTTTCTGAACCTTGCTCGTTGAGAGATTTTGAATGTTTTGGTTGAATGTTTTTGGTTCCTGTGCAACGTTGCGGTAGTAGATCAGCTAGGCTCGCGGGTTTACGGACGTTCTCCGATTCCAAGGTCGTATGGTGAACAAGTCGAGACAATCAGTACTTAAAACGCGAATATCACACATTGTGGAGTCGTTCGCTGTGAAACAATGCATTCAATTTAACATTAGAGATACGTAAATAATTAGATGTCTGAGAACTAAAATTATCAGATCACGATATACTTAAGTTTGGCGAATATCTCCTAACCACAATGTGAAAAGTTTATATAAGTTGGTATGAAAAATGAGGAGCAAAAGAGGAACGACCAATATTTGCATTCTTTTAAAAAAATTCTCCCCTAAAGAAGTCTATATACGAAGTTGGTTGATGACTTCTTAACGGCTTATTTCCCTAAATTTTTATTTGCATATCTTGCCGTTTTTCGTGAATTGGGGTATTCACTAACTTACAATTCTTTCGTTAGAGCTTACAAGAATTCGCTTTGCCAGCCGAGTCGGTGGCTGAATCGGGCAAATGTCTCAAGCTGGACGAACTTTTGGCTAAAGCACAAAAAGAAGGCCACCGAATTCTGCTGTTTTCGCAGTTCGTGATTGTATTAAACATTTTGCAGGAGTATTTAAAGCTTAGAGGACATCGCTTCCTTCGATTGGATGGCCAAACCCCCGTAAGCGAAAGGTAAGATTCCCAATAGTGCTAGAGACGATGTTGAATTTATGCCAATGGAACCTAGCAGCGCCTGTTAAATTTTTTTTCTTTTTTTTCATAAAGGCAAGATTTGATTGACGAGTATGAAAACAATCCAGAAATTCTGGTGTTTATGCTCTCAACTCGAGCTGGAGGCTTGGGAATTAACTTAACATCCGCTAACCAAGTCATCTTACATGACATTGACTTCAATCCTTACAACGATAAGCAAGCCGAAGATCGCTGTCATCGCTTAGGTCAAACGAAGTAAGATTTTTGAGACATAATTCTCGTTTAATAACTGCGTCTTATTCACTGATTATCGTTTGTTTATATGGAATTCCATTTTGTGTTATTTCGTCAGGGAAGTGGAGATCATTCGACTCATTAGCGAGGATAGTATTGAAGAAAACATTTACGCACAAGCACAAGAGAAATTGCAGTTAGAAGCAAACGTTACAGGTCGCGATCATAAAGAGTCGAATGGCGAAGCCGAACCGAAAGATGTGCTCAATCTTCTCCAACAAGCTCTCAAACTGAAAACAAGTTCCTGACCCTCCTTTGCATGATTTTATGCCGGTTTTTACGAAATTCTCCCGCCATTATTTCATGTCGTACGATTAGGCCATCCAGAAGGGAAAAGAAGGTCTTCAATAAAACCATTTCCGATTTTACAACGGTGTTTGCGGTTGCTGATTCGCATGGCTACTTACGCATAACTGATACACCAGTTAAGGTCACGCGCTTACGGACACAAGTTCTCTGGTGCGTACAAGTGTTACGCAGACATGTGGAGACTCGCGGGAAAGCAACTATGGAGCCCATACGCTTTTTGCTTGGTGTTAATTGTCCAGTTATTTGTGATCAAAGTAAAAGAGTGGCCAATCAAATTTGAAGGCAATTGCAGTAATTTAAGTAAGAAATGTATTTATGTATTTTTAAAATGTCCCACTTTCTCATTTAAGTTTATTTCATTTAAGCTTATTCGTTTTTTATGGGATTCATTCAATAATTTATGTCACTTTATTTCGTGTCGTAGCTAAGCAACTTTGCCTAGAACTGATTGGACGTCTAAAAGTGATTTTTCACGTCACCGTGATTGGTGCTAATAGTTTCTTTGGCCGTCTGGCCACATAATGTGTTTTAGTCTACACCAATCAGGGCGGCTAAATGTAAGAACCTTCGATTGAACTTAGCTTAATCTATCATCGTATTGATATATCTTTGATAAGTAGCAGATTAGAGTGGAAAGAGTGAATATTTAAGCTCCACCCCGAAAAGATATGGTGCTTAGTGTAGACGCCACCTCTCGTAGGGTCATGGAATTTATTTCTATGTTTAATGGCAATGTGCGAGTAAATGTCAAAGTAACAAAACCTACTTTTAGTTTATGAACTGAAATTACCGGCGCCTTCTCTGTCGTTACAAGCGAGGATATTCAAAGATTCCGGAAAATGTCAGAAAGATTCGAATCCTGATGTCGCCATCATTATTCCGTACCGTAACAGGAGCGAAAATCTGCAAGATCTGTTGTACCACTTGAGGCTCTTCTTAGCCAAACAAGGCACTAAGTACAGAATCTTCATCATAGAGCAAACAGGGCAGGATCTGTTGAACAAAGCAAGTTTGATGAACGCGGGAGCAAAAGAAATTTTACGAGACCACCCGAAGATAGAATGTTTAATTTTCCATGATGTGGATTTGGTTCCGGAAGTTGAAGAATTACGTTACGAATGCTCTAACAACTTCTCGAAAGTTCGACATTTATCAGTCGCCATCAGTAACTTGAATTACACGTACGTAGCATGACTTAAAATAACACTTTCGGAAAAAATACATTTTCTGTTCAGGTTACCGTACGAAAGCTTAGTAGGCGGAGTCATGGCATTCACACGACAACAGTTTGAATACCTGAACGGTTACAGTAACGCTTACTGGGGGTAAGAGAGTTTTTAAAAGTTTTGGGTTCAAGAATTTTGCAACTTAAAAAATAAAAGAAAATACCCCAAAAAGACGTGTAATTTGATGGGGGTTTACAGCTGGGGAGGAGAAGACGATGATCTTGCAGAGAGATTAAAGCATCACGGGTTTCACGTTGAACGACCCTTAGCACGAATCGGACGCTATCGGGCTCTGTTTCATTCACCATCAGCGATTGACGCCGCAAACAAAAGGTGACTAAGAATTTCAACAAAAAAATTATTGAAAAGAAGTAAAGGAGGAAAAACATGCGTATGTATCAATAGGTGGCACGTATTAGACAAAGCACACTGGAGATACTACACAGATGGATTGCACAATGTTTTGTACAAATTGGTGGATAAGAAAAATTGCCGTGGTTTTATTGTCAATTTGAAGGTAAAATTACTGCCACCAGTCGGACAGTTACAATTAAACTGAATGTAAGGAATACTCGTTTATATACTTTAATTTACAATTCCTTGACCTGCTTTTTTAATTCTTACAATGGAGGCTTTTTGGATTCACAGATTCGTAATTCTGTTGTTAATGAGAAGTGAAGTTCAGAACCTTCGCAGCAGAAACTATGACGAGTGTCTTTGTTGTGGCTGAATGTTCCATGGCAGTAACACAAGGGGTTATTGTTTCTGCATCGTGGCTTCTCATGGTTCCGTGATTCTTCCGCGCTTCACAGTGTCTAGGGAAAATGTCACGGGTTTGTGCGTTATTGACAGATGGACTCACTCAGGTATAGTATAACACTGATAACATTGCGTGAAATTTGTAACGTATGATGTAATTTGTGTCAACTATAGAAGATTGTAAGAATATTTGTCAAATTTTACAAGCGACCAAAAGCGGAAGCAGTAATGTAAATATGAATTGATGCACTTTTACTACACTCCCAGGATAATCTAGCTGTTTTGAGTATTTAACTGTTCTATTTTCCGTTGCGTGGTTATATTTAATCATGCTACAAAAAATTATACAATACTAAAATTCTGGACATTTTAACGAATTCTTAGTGTTCATCATCTTCCATTGCACCGAGAGCTCGAGGAACTGCTGTCGTATTTTTGGGACCCAAACAGAGAACCATTGGTACGCAGTTGCATACTTTGCGTCCACGTAGCTACGCCCATGCTTTCAAGACAAGACAAAGAAAGGGTTTAGTCATAAAGTCAGAAATGACCTGAAATTCAAGATGGCGGAGGCGAAAACGTTCCTGCGTTTGGGAAGGGAAAAGTAATGTAAGTGTTTAAGAGCGGCGATTGTGAGTACGAATTGTTACTGAGCTTTACATTTGCTGTCACAGTGAATTTAAGCATCCTTGTAAAAATGGCACAATGATGACACAACCCGACGAACGCCAGCAGCCGACTGCAGCGGAAATTAACACTTTTCAGCTGGTAGACCGTCGGCATGTCATAGATCAGATTCGTACTGTTCACGAGAAGTGACTATTGGCTGCGGCGAAGTTTAGGAAGTAAACTAGTATAGGTTCCACGTCTTGAGTACTTAGCTTAACTTCTGTTGTAACCAAAACCGTATCCAGCTGACACTGAACTAGGTCCAGCACGGACGACTTGATGTCCGTGGGGTGATGAGGAGGCTGAGCTTGTTCTGCAAAGCTCAGTCTGTTGTTTACATGTGACCGGAAGAGTCGTGTGTCGTAGAAGTATCGTAGGGTTCGATTTGTATCCTCGGACTCAGTTTCCGACAATTATGTGGTCGTTTCCATATATCTGTTAGCCAGCTGCAGACCTTGGGACGACTTATGCAGTAAACAGCAGCAATAGCCAAAGGTGAGGCGTACATAGACAGGAAGGCTAATTCTTGTACAAGATAATGGTACGTTTGGGGTAATATCTCTGGATCAACGATATTCCAAAGCTGGCAAACGAAAGTAAACACCTCGACGACAATAATCGTGATTGCCGAATCTTTGGCGTCAATCAAGTTAACGCGTCTGGGCCTGACGACGGTAAAC
Organism: Triops cancriformis; assembly: GCA_020615345.1. Lineage (NCBI taxonomy): Eukaryota > Metazoa > Arthropoda > Branchiopoda > Notostraca > Triopsidae > Triops > Triops cancriformis. Next base: position 26,205 of record JAHZNP010000937.1, read on the forward strand.
ATCATTCCGCTTTCCGTTGCCGCCATTCGTCCTACCATTTTAATGTAAGCAAGGAAGAGAACAGCGTTGATGATATGGGGAATGGCAAGCATTATCGGGTGGCCCCATAAGGGTTTCGTGAGTTGAGTGGCACATAATGTAAAAGAAAACCCTTTTTTACTTGGGTGCTCCACCCAAATACGCATAAATATGGCAATAAATGGTATTGATACAGTAGAGCCTACCGTCACAATGTACACGTCTTGTTCGGTAGCGTCCTGGAACCATTCGGGATGGAACACGTGAGCGTAGCGAAGAAGGGTGGATGTGATAATTATTGCGTACGTCAAGTAGGCGATGATAAGGGAGTGCCAGTCGTATGCAGCGCAAAGTAGTGGATCTTGGTTGCCGGTTAAATGTATATACAGGTGAACAGGTATGGCGAAAATCACAGCTTCAATCGCTACGCCAGCTTGGTACGCAGCTAGCTGGCTAATGACTGGACAGACTTCTTTATAACGGTACCCTAACTTGAATTTTAGGTAGTAGAGCAAACTTGAATTTAGAAAGAGGCTTCCCAATGCGATGGTACAGTAGAGTGTTACCCAAATGAATACTTCCCACCAAGGTTTCGAACCAAATAGGAGAATTTCGGTGTTAGACGTATCAGGCTTCATTGTTACCGACCCCGGTGTCGAGAAGAGTACTAAGACTATTTCGCTGGCAGCTCTGAGACTAATAGATTTTGTACCGTAGTTTGTTGTTGGGAGTAGTATCATAGCAATGCCTTGAAAATTTCTTCCATCCCATTGCGTTAGCAGTGCAGGGCCTCTTATGCTTATTTCCGTAATTGTAGCGCAGGAATTGTTGGTTTCCATGGTATTGATTTGATAGTTGCAATCTCTCAACAAAAAAAGAACAGGATTTTGATTGTGGGCTAAACGCGAGATTTTAGCAAAAACTCGCTTGTTTTCTCCTGTCTTACCATATAGTGAATACTTACGTAAGCAATTATTTGTTTTCCTATGTAACGGAATGACGGGAGCGAAAAAAGTGTAATGTACTTTTCCGCTTATCAAATTTAGCAAAAGGGAACGTCGCCGTCTTTGTTCCCGGATAACTCCTGTTCATGTCGTTCAAAAATACCGTTACTGATTGGTCAGCTTACAACTTCGGGAACTAACGTCACAAGAGTTCAAATATGGCTACGGTGAATTTTGGCAAAATGGCGAGATTGGACAGTTAGTAATTAAATTACAATTACACCCTGCTACAGAATGAGTTCCAATCGTGAATCGCAAACAAAGAATTTCACACGTGTGAAGGAATCGTTCCAAGTTTTAACAAGTTGCCTCCTAGGGGGAGGGGGAGGGGAAACCCTTTCTCAGGTTGACTTTGATTTGACCTTGTTGACTTGGCTGTGGACCCACTTGCGCGTTCTTGCACTTGTCTAACTTTTCTAAAGGTGAAACCTTTCTTTTATTATTCCTACTTATCAATTCAACTGAAATTTTACATGTTCCTCTTTGTTGTATTTCTCAGCTGGTGGTAACTTGCAGCGATGCAGATTCCGCAACTGTAATGTCGGATTGAAGGCTCTTCTAGCATCGATGTTCAGTGTTTGGGCAGGTTGGTAGGTCAAGCGCTGCCGAATTGTGCAGAGTGATCAGTTTTTGTCGCAATTAAGCTATTTGCGAGTGCACTTTTTGTGAAGTAAAGAACAATAAGGCAGTTTCCTTCGACAGCAAACATGGAAAAACCTTCAAGGTTGTGGTTTTCGTTTCTAGTGCTTTGAGTTTTGTCACAGTTAGCTTTTTTTTCAAAGTTTCTCTTTACCTTTTCTGAGTTTCGAGAAGTTTTCGAAAGAAGATGGAGTACAGCACTGTGTGTGAAAAGCTGATTCCGAGCGATATTTTTTCGATTTCGATTTGCAGTAGAAGGGGTTCGCTTTAATCAGTTTGTATAACTGGAATTTTGACAAAGATTATTTTAATTTTTGATTCGTTAAAGTTACGCTAAAACCGCAAAAAATGAATTGTTCAAGTCGATTATCTTATGTTTGTGATGCAGAGGAAGAAAAAGAAACTAAACAATACAATACTGTATTCCTATTTTCAAAGGGAGGCGGGCCTAACGAGGGTGAAACTTTGTATGATTTTTGTGTCCCCTTCCTTTTCATTGTGACCATTAAAGCATTTCCTTTTTCGCTATGCTTTAGAAAACAATAAGAAGTATATAACAAAAGAACTCTGTTCGCTTGGCTTCACTTGTATTTCTGTTTCCCAATCCTTTTGCCATATATACTGTATTTTATTGGAGCGATTATTTGCAATATTATTATATTGAACTACTGTGTGAACTTAGCTCGTTGGCTGTAACGGGTTATATATAGTACAAGCAGATTTAATATCGTTGGATAGAGTGATGCATATATCACTGAGCGATTATACTTATGGTAGATCTTACAGAGGTTTAAAGGACGTTCGCTTATAGCCACTCCTATGAACAAATTATTAGCTAAACCTCACGTGCCAGTTTAGCTTGGGAAGTGTGCATTACTTGTGCAGGTTTCTGGGGTGGTAACTGGGGGAGGGGTATAAGGGAATTTTGCTAGCGGCAAGTTCCTTAACACGGTTGGGCTAGGTGCGAAAGAATTCTGCTGGAAAGTAATGGGAACAAGGCTGGGCCAAGTGCCGAAATGATCCTGCCGTGGGTATAGGAAGAACGTTGGCACGGCATGGCACGGGCCAAGAAGATCGTTTTGATGCCGCGAATGTCACAAACATGTTAAGTAGCGCAAGGGGAATATTCCATGCCTAAAAAAGCAAGGGGGAAAAATACAAACCTGGCTTAAAGTCTTTGTGCATTGGCTTCATTCGGTATATCGTCTTTTACTGGACCGATTATTTTCTTCTCCTTATTATTATTATCATTATTATTTTTAACTACGGCGTGATCGTAGCTCTTTGGCTGTAAGGGTTCTATACAAGCAGATTTAATACACTGGATACTGGAGCGATTATACTTACGCTGAATGTCTCACTGAAGCTTAAAAGGCGGTAGCTTATAGCGCTCGTGTTAGCATAGTTTATACCTAAGTCTTCGACATGTACTTGTAAGAGCGATTTGGCTGAGCGGTTTAACGGGTAACGCCGAGATCGTGAGGTCGCAAGTTCGATCCCCGTTGTGGCCTGGTTATTTAATGTGAAAAAAATCCCAGGCCCTCCTGGGTATATATCCTCATTCCTCCTTCCTTCTTTATCCGAGTTCCTTCCTGGCTCGGTCCCTATCTATCGTGCTTACACCTATCCAGTGTGGAGTAACTAGTGGTTCGGGAAACCGAACCACGTGGGAAACAGAAAGATAGGAGCGAGCACGAGGGATAGGGACCAGCTAGGGAGGAGCAAGGTCGGGAAGGAAGGCGGAGCTTTAGTTTTTCGCGATTTCTGAAGGGGGCACCCCTTTGCTCAACATTGTTTCTTATGGAAAATAGCCCGGAAAAAGGCTTCCCAGCTCAAAAACGTGACCACGCCCACTTTTTCGAATTTCCACCAATGGGAAGACAGGATTTTTTGGAGGGAGGTCGATATTTTTGCGGGAAATTAAAAAAACCCGATTTTTGGGGGTGGAAATGTATTGAAAAATACCACAAAATACAGCAACAATAGGTTTCTAAAAATCAGAATTTTGCGTACGATTTTCAGGATTTTAGCAAAAGTATTTTCGGAGGTGTTTCGTATTCAATTAACGCAAATTTTGAACAGAACGCTTAAGAAATGTTTTAAAAAAATCGGAAAAAGCCTTTAACTAAAACTTGGGACAGTAAGGGTGCTAACGCTTAACACAGTAATCTTCGGATCCAAATTGGCGCTCTGAATAACAAAAGAAAGAAACAAGGTACAAAAGAATTGAACGAATGTAAAAGATTATGCTAATCCAGCGAGACATTAAAAGCTACACGAAGGGAAGTACGAGGAATACATACATTTTATTAATATATCATGATTTCGGTATACTGCCCTCTATAGATCAGTTAAGAGGTAAACTCTAACACTAAAATCTGTCAAATCCTTTACATAAAAACAGAAAAAAATACCGGTAACTAATAAGCAGATACAACCGAATTGAATTCACGACACAACCGACGAAACGAAGAATGAAAAACTTGAAGATAAAAAGGAAAAAAGAATGACTCAAGTTTAGAAACAAATTGAACTGTGTATCAACGTACGAAAATACACGTCGAGAATAACTAACTCGCAGATTCACTCCAAGAAAAAATCAGCCTTTTTTCGTCAAAAGAGGAAAGGGATGACGTGAGATTTACCAACTGGTCAAACGCTGTTCAAACGCATGCTTTCACTTTCTGAAAATAAACAAATAATAGTTTTCATTAGTATAATACAAAAATTTAAATTTTAATTGGGTTACCTAAATGAAAGGCGAGACATATTGTTAACAGTATTTGTAAATCATCATGGGAACCTAAGCAGCACACAATTCATGAGTGAAGTTCGTCGAGATTTGCAAATATTTTGCATGAAGAACATGCACGAGGGCACATCGAAGAACACATCTTAACAAATAACGTAGTCCAAATCTGCAAGACAGATTGTAAAATTAGCGATCTTATCACTGTGTGATTCTGAGTTACCGTTAGTACACAAAAGAAACTCCACTCACACCTCAATTGGATCGATAACTTCCGACACGTGATATACTGCCACTGATCTGCTCATTTGTCATTCAAAATCCAACGGTACCAATAAACTTGGACGTCACTACCACAAAATGGCTGTTGTTCGTAATTCCGACTAAGCGGTTGGAGTTAACAATCCTAAGCACACAAGAGAACGAAAACAAAAACCATTCAGAATCAACATTTCCGTAAGTATCTAGCAGAACGACTTGTAATGTCACCAAACTCACTCAAAAATGTTCAACCAGTCTTGTCGATTTGCGCAAAATAAATCCACAAACTTGGGTAACATCACTGGCCAACACATTCACGAGCTTTTGTTCGACCCATTTGCAAAAGAACATTCTTCAAACAAGGCAAACACAAAGAACACAAAACACCCAGGAACTAAGCTGTCAAATCTGCGAATTAAATTCTAGAAATAAGCTATAAACCTATACTCACAAATTAAATGACAATCCGAGTTCCTTTCGTCACGTTTCAGAGTTAGCCAACCGAAGCAAAGTCAAGTCTGCTACTTTCCACGCTGTCGCTCTCAGATGTTCCACGACCAGCGTACTTGGTACTTAGACAAAAGTGGACCACTATTACAAATTTTGTCCTCATGACCACGTCAAGGTCACCTTGACCTGAGAACAAACGCTTTACTAAAACGATTCGAAAAGGAAATTAAGAAAGACAAACCCTCACTTACCTAAGCCACACAGAAGT